>SJXQ01001707.1:99245-117027 GCA_006408695.1 Aepyceros melampus
ACCTGGGTTGAGAAACATAGCCCTAGAGTGATAACAAACTTAAAATATCTCAGCGATTTATGACAACATTGCAACTTAAGTAAAGGGAGGCACTCTTTGGACAGCTTGCTTAGAAATGCAAGCTTGGCATATACATAAGCAATTGACTTGCTAAAGAGCTAGTTTGAATATAAAACCCACAACTTCAGAGTCTCATTTTAACATGTATTTTAACAGTGCACTTCTATTTTGACAAACTAACATAATTTTTATATCACTGGCAGAAAAGACTGATTTCAGGTGGAGACAAATGTGTAAAACAGTAAAACATTTATGAATTTGTATTACTTATACAGATGGGTAATGTAAATAAATGAAACTATGAATTATAGGCAATTGTAAAATATGTTCTAGCCAGTACTTTTTAGTTATATGGTAATTAAAAGTATCTGCTCACCAATAAAGTTTTTTCCAATAAAGCAGTGACTGATATATTTTCATGAAAACTTAAGACTAATTTGGGATCAGCATCAGTCTGTGACACTAACAAACTTTCTGTTTTTAAAAACTGTTTGTTCTCTTATGCAAGTTAAACATTCATCATGGTTCTTATTTATAGTATTAATTTTGTTGGCATTTATTTCAGAGATAATTCAAAACTTGCCCTCAGCTCTGTGTATCATCTGAATTATTAGAAGATCTAAGTTTGTCTGAGTTAATTAATTTGCTTTCTTATGAAACTCACCTGATCTGCTTTTGCTTTCTCACAGACAAAGGTTTCATAGAATTCAGCAAATTCTGGGGGGTTGTCATTGACATCTAGGACTTTAATATACAGAGGTACTCGGCTGCTTTGCTTTGGATTATCTGCAAAATGTCCAAAAGAAAGGAACAGGCATTTATATGTTGATGGGTGATCCCATTTAGATGATGGTTACTCACTCCTTTCTCATTCATACATAGTTTTGCCAAGGCTCCAATGAGTACCACAGGGCATTATGTATCATCATAGTCACAAAAAAGTAGAATTCGATTCTTTGGTACTTCTGGATGAGGATACACCTGAAGGAAATATATAGGGGACAAAGCTCCCTTTATGTACAGTCAGTGCTGGGCTGTGCTTAGTCACTCAGTTGTATATGACTCTCTGTGACCCCATGGACTGGAGCCCACCAGGCTCCTCTGTCCATGGGGATTCTCCAGGCAAGAGTATTGGAGCGGGTTACCATGCCTTCCTCCTGGGGATCTTCCCAAGCCAGGGATTGAACCCAGATCTCCCACATTGCAGGTGGATTCTTTACCATCTGAGCCCTCAGGGAAGCCCCAAAATACTGGCGTGGGTAGCCTATCCCTTCTTCAGGGGATCTTCTTGACTTAGGAATCGAACCGGATTCTCCTACATTGCAGGCAGATTCTTTATCAGTTGGGCTACCAGGGAAGCCCATGCAGTGAACCATATAATAAATCCCAGATTAACACAAGATAAAGAAGAGCTATCCAGAAAAGGAATTTTAGAGGCAGATTTTAAAGGAAGCCAGGGAAGTAGGCTTTTTTGTAGACAGAGGAAAAAAGAATGGGACAATAATGATTGTGAATGGTCTTAGTTTTTTAGTTTGAGAGCTAGGCATTGTGCTAAGCACTTTGTTATATTATTTCATTTAATCCTTATAAACTTCTGAGATGGATATAATTATTGCTCCCATATTAAAAATGAGGAAACTCATTATATTATAGGTGAGGCATGGAGGAGTTAGGTAATTTGTCCACATTCACAGAGAAATTAATAATAAAGAGTGGATCCTAGATTCAAACTTGGGTCTGTCTGACCACAAACCTGAGGCTGTTCATCTCATATAATGAAAGAGCCTAATCAGTGTTTGAAGACCTGCAGTAAATGGAGTGTTTTTGCTGTCATCTCTGATAATCTCCTGGGAAGTGTGGAAGATAGATTCCTGTTCTAAGAATCAGGGGCTGGAGTCTCTCACCTCAGGTCTTTTCATTCATTCACTCATATGTCTGTTTGTTCTCATCATAAATATTTAGTGAGCATCTAGTGCCAGCTTGTGCCAGCCACTGTTTGGGGTGCTGGGACACATTGGGACTATAACAAAGACCCTGCTTCCTGGGGCTTTGTTCTAAAGGAGGAAGGCAAACTGTAAACACATAAATATATAATGTGCCAGATGGCAAATGCTATGGAGAAATTAAACAGGTAAAAAGGACCTGAGAGAGACGGAGATGCAGCTTTGTGTGGGATGACGAGGACTGGCTTCTCTGACGAGATGCCATTTGCATAGAGACATGAACGAAGAGATGGATTAAGCCATGTGAGTGTTTCTGGCTCTTGAGGTCAAGGAAATGGCAAGTACAGTGGCTTGGAGTGAGAGAGAGCTGGTTTAATACAAGCTCTTGGCTCTTGGCATAAAAGGTACTGAAAAAGTTTGGACAATAAGATTCTTAGGTTCCTTTGCATTAAAATATTGCTCACATTATTCTTCCAAAGTCAGAGCTTCAAAGATGAGTTTTAAAAGGGCTTTATCACTAGTATTTTCAAATATATCATAGAAACAGTAAACATTACAAACAAATTTTTAGGTGCAAAGCTTAAAACACACTTAAGATGACTACCTCAGTAAAAAATAAAATTTCATGATGTTATAAAAATGATCCTTTTCAAGTGGGAAATAATTTTGTAATTTTAACGCTCTAAGTATGCCCTGTCATTGGTATCCACAGTAGTCCCGCCACATAAATTCTGAAGATCAAATTCTCACCTAACAAATGTATAATGAACAATTCTTACCACTACACAAAAGCAGTGTTTCATGTTGTCCACATTGGTTACTTATTATTCTACTCAGTATCTTTCAGCCACTTCAAATCTCATGAGTTATACTGACAAAGAATATTACTGTATTAAACCATTTGATATGGACCATTTTACACTAGATACCTGAGCTAAAATAATTTGAAGTTCTAAAAACAAAAGCTAAAAAATGAGCTATAACTTAGATGTCTATTTTTAAACATTTAAATGCTATTTAAAGATTCCTCTTTCCTTCATTTACTTAAATCTACACATTGTGTTTATATTACACGTTTCACTGTGTATAATTATTTGAAGTATCCCTTTGGCAGTGTTTTTCTTTGCCTTACATTTAATGGAGACTGTGATAAAATTCATTCTAAATACTCTATGGATTACTTGGTGGTTAGTATTGCTCACTTTGGTGTTCCAGGGAAAAGTCAAAATTTATATCTCTTAATTCTATAACAGGGCTTCCCTGATAGCTCAGCTGGTAAAGAATCCGCCTGCTATTCAGGAGATCCCGGTTCAATTCCTGGGTTGGGAAGATCTGCTGGAGAAGGGATAGGCTACCCACTCCAGTATTCTGGCCTGGAGAATTACATGGACTGTATAGTCCATGGGGTCACAAAGAGTCGGACATGACTGAGTGACTCAAAATAAAAAAAACAATTCTGTAACAATTTTGAACAGACATTCTACAGAAAGCTAAAAGGTGAATAGCCAAGATTTCTATACTAAATCCTCCTTGATAAATAAATATTAATAAATAAACATTGTATTGGATATATATTAATTGATAAAGTGCAATGAAAGCTTATATATAGCAATTCTTTTAAAAAATACACGTAGTGAGAGCTAACTGACAGAAGGTTGACAAATATTTGTTGTCTAAATTCATCATTTTCTTTCTTCTCATATGATTATGTTGCTAAAATAATACTGGTTATGTTGCTGAAATTAAAAGAACTATTTCTAAGCAACGCCTACATTTTAGGTTATACTTGATCCCCACTCCCCCACTACTGACACACACATACAGTGTCTAACTGGGAGCCCATTCCTTTCAGCAGCTTGTGTGACATTCTGATTTACAAGCATTTTGGAATCAAATCAAATCCAACATGTACCTAGACTGAGAGATGCATTCCCATTTTATTGTTCCCAAACTACAGAACTTCCACAGTTGCTTCTGCATTTATGATTGAACCAACACGTGTTTAGAAGAAGCATTTAGTACAAATCATTACAGAGCTCTCTCCTTCAATATGTATTGACCAGAATCATCAATACACAGTGACAAGTTTCAGCCACGCTTCACTAGCCCTTGCTGAGATGCCCTCTGTCAATTGGGGATGGTAGTGGGAAAAGGGTGGACTTACTGATCTCTGTTGCTATCACTGTTATGTTGTGCCACAGCAGTGTTTCTCGGTCAAGAAGTTTCGATGTAAAGATAGAACCATTTCCAGAATCGATGTTGAATATTCTGTCCATATCTGTGTGTCGATCGACAGAATACCTGAAAATGCAGAGTAGAATTTAGGAAGGTTTTCTTTGTATTTGTTATTTTTACATCCTAAAACAATTCCAGAATATCGGTTACGTGAATTTTTTATACCTTTAGCACATATTTGAAAATCTGTAACTTAACACTGATGCTTGAACTATGGTGTTGGAGAAGGCTCTTGAGAGTCCCTTGGAATGCAAGGAGTTGCAGTCCATCCTAAAGGAAATCAATCCTGAATATTCCCTGGAAGGACTGATGCTGAAGCTGAAACTCCAATACTTTGGGCACCTGATGTGAAGAAATGACTCATTGGAAAAGACCCTGATGCTGGGAAAGATTGAAGGTAGGAGGAGAAGGGGATGACAGAGGATGAGATGCTTGGATGGCATCACCAACTCAATGGACCTGGATTTAAGGAAGCTCCGGGAGTTGGTGATGGACAGGGAAGCCTGGTGTGCTGCAGTCCCTGGGATCGCAAGGAGTCGGACACAACTGAGTGACTGAACTGAACTGAACATTAAGGAAGATATTCTGAGAAATTATTGCTTTACAGTTGAGGTCTTAATAGAACCCACTAGACAAGTTGTATGATTTTTGAGTATCATCACCAAATTTTTTTTAATGTAATTTGGATCAAGTTTATATACTAATTGTTATGTTTTAACTTTTTGGATCTTTAGAACTTTAACATGTGTGTGTGCGTAAGTAGGATTATTGGCTAGTTTTCTATTACTCATTTTTATTTTAAAAATCATTTTGTTGGAAAAGCAAAAGATGGTAAATGTGGCTGAGGTTAGTGAGGCTGGAGAGGGATTTAGGAAGGAGATTCACAGTTGGGACTGTGGAGGGATGGGCTGGCCATGGGGAGGAGTTGGAGCTTATTTGAACTTGATGTAGATCCTCCAATGGATTTTATGCAGAGGAGTGTCACTGTCCAACTCATGTTTACTAAAGATCCCTGGCTGAATTAGGAGAATGGTTGGATGGTGATAGTATAAATGATAGGTGTGAAGAATAGGATTTGGGGAAGATCAGTTTTGATATGTTGAGGCTGAGGTGCCTTAGGAAAGTCCAGGAAGCTCAAGATGAACATTGGGACTGACAATCTGGATTTTCTAGTCAATTGTCTAAGAAGAGAAGAGGGAAAAATGCGAGGAACTGAGTTGCTTAAAGGACGAACAGGAACAGAGACCCACAAGGACTAGAACAGTGCCTAGAGCAGAGTAGAATTTGATACAAATTCTTCAACACTGAAATTCATGGAAGATGAGTAGACTTTGAGAAATGTTATCTTCTTTATAAATTTATCATTAGTTTCTGGAATAGCCATAAGTCAGAGGAAAATATGTAATACACCCTGTTTTATAGAGGATTCCTAAAGAGAAAATTCAGAAGAAAGTTGATATGTGAAGGCAATCAGGAACAAAAGTTTGCCCATTTCAGCTGCATTCTCAAAATGTACATCATGATAGGAGATTTTAAGATGTCAGGTCAGTAGAAATATATTTTAAGTAAATGTCTTACCTAGTCATACATGTGTGGAATTATTATGCATTAAAAAAATTTGTTACTAACTTGCAAATAGTGTACTATATTCTGAGATTCTATTTCAATTATTTTGTTTTAAAGTACTACTAGTGAATTATAAGAAACAATATATGTTATCCTAATAAAATCTCTTTTCATCATCTAGCAGATGTCTAAAAAATAGATATTCAATTATTGTAGGGTATTTAAACCTGATTTTAAAGAGAATTAATGAAGTTCACAATGGATACATATATATCAAGCTGGAATTTTAGTTTCAGTTTATATAAATCTAGATTTATAAGATTATATAAATCTTATTATCAAAGTATTGAAACAGATGAAAGAGCTATTGTTTTCTCATTTATGTCATGAATCAACATTTATTAAGAATTTAACCAATTGCAATGAACTTGTTTGATCATCTTTCTTCATTTTTAATTTGAGGATGATAAATATTTATAGGACATGATTACCAAAAAGGAAATCTCAGTATTCATAGCCTTTGTAAGGAATTTAATAATTTTCTACAAATATATATTTTTCTTTCATGAAAAATGTCAAGCTTAAGACATGCTGCTTATTGCTTTTATAAGCTATAACAATTATACACAGCAGAAATCTTTTCTTGTTCTTTGTCTCTTTCCTTCCTGCTATGGTTTTAAGTTTTATAAGTAATCATATTTTCCAATCAAGTTTTGAAATAAAGGCTGAGGAAGTTTAGTTGAAGGTGGTTTTTCATTTTATTTACTTGTTTAATTTTTTTGGCCATGCATGTGGCATGTAAGATCTTAGTTCCCCAACCAGGGATCCAACCCATGACCCCTGTGGTAGAAGTATAGAGTCTTAACCATTGAGCTGCCAGGGAAATCCTAAACGTAGCTTTTGATTTTAAAGAGAGAGGACTATTTAGGAAATATCATAATTCTATATTATTTTCTTTCCTTAATTGGAGGATTTAAAAATCATTAGAAGACCTAAAATGTCTACATTGTTTAGGAAAGATGTCTCACTTGAGTCACACAAAGCCTCATTTGTTTGTTGTTTTTCTTTCCAAAGTAATTTCCACTTATATTCAGAAATTTACTGTCAGTCATATTAATTATAATAATAACTGATAAGGAAAAAGGTAATCAATTCATCACGATTAAAGTGGATCATTCTGCTAGGTACCTCCTTTTCCCCCCTCAAACTTTATTATATTCTGTGATTTAGTAATTTGTCTTATGTATCCTGAAGGGAGCTTTGTGGGTCAGGAAAAGACAATGTATTTGCATGTAAAATTTTCATAATAAGTATTCAGTGACATTTTATAAGACTTCCAAGACTTATCACGTGTCAAAAGACACGTGATATAAAATTGTTGAAAGACAATTATTTTATGTGACTAAAGAAGTAAAGATTTGTGCTAAAATAGTGATAAGTTAACATTTGGGGAAGAATTCTCTAGTATTATACACTTAAGATGGAATCTAACACTTAATTGTTCCATATTTATGTCTTGAATAACCAAAAACTATATATGGTTGTACTTTCTGAATATAAGAATTCAGTTATAATTCTATAAAAGAAACCACTGGAACATACATCTATGTATCAATGTATCTATATATATTTTTATCTTTAAATCTATGTCCATACACGAAATCCATAGGTACCAAAGAAAGACTGGCAGAAAAAATTTTAAATTAGTTGACAGCCAACCTAGCTTCTGACAAGATAACTACTTCCTATAATAAAACAAATAAATACAATGGGTAAAAGTGGTATGTGGTATAAAAGTAAAACAGATATAAAAATGCAGCCTAAATTCCCAGAAGACATTATCTCTTTCATTAAAAATATTCTGACTGATCAAAGAGGTAATCAAAGTTCGTATTTATAAACTTCCAGCATTAGCACATTTAAACTGGTCTTGCTACTGACTTGCTCAGATTGTTTTCTTTCTTTTTTTTTTTTTTTAATTAATTTTTATTTTTTAGTTTGTTTTGCTTTACAATACTGTATTCGTTTTGTTACACATTGACATGAATTAGCCATGAGTGTACATGAACTCCCAATCCCGACCCCCACCTCCACCCTCCCGCCCCACACCCTCTCTCTGGATTATCCCCGTGCATCAGTCCCTAGCATCCTGCATCCTGCATCAAACCTGGACTGGCAATTACAAACTCTGAGTAAAAGCACGTTGTGAAGGTACTTAAGGTTATCCATGTTGTATAAGCGAAGGCCGTCGTTTAAACTCCTTGTGGCGTGTGTGCTACTTGCTGCGGACTAGGCTGCTTCACTTGTGCCCCGTTCTTTGAGGCCCCATGGGCTGTAGCCCTGCAGACTCCTCTGTTCATGGGATTCTCACGGCAAGAATACTGGAGTGGATTGCCATGCCCTCCTCCAGGAGATCTTCTGGACCCAGCGATCGAACCCATGTCTGGTATGTCTCCTGCATTGGCAGGTGAGTTCTTTACCACTAACATCCCCCGAGAAGCCATTTTCCTTATTAATAATGTTAAATGTATATGGAGGAGCCCTTGAGCCATGGAGCTCTCATGTGGCTACTCTGGGTTGCCCATCATGCAATTCAAGGAGATATTCCAGTAGAATGATAAAACAACAAAGTCTCTTTTCCCAAAGATTTAAAATGATTCTCTGAAAATAAGCCAGGCATTTCTGTGTTTTAGTTGTGGGACTTGCCATGAGATTTCATTTGAACAAAGGGCTCAGTGGCTGAAAAGCTAGGAAACAACTGCCTTAGAATCTCAAAGTCTTCATCTGAAAAAAAAAAAAAATCTTCATGCAACAACCAATGTGATCCTTTTAGAGAGTAGTTTTGGATTAGTTAAGTAACTTTCTTCATGGGGAATAATTGACACAATAATATTCTGGTTTAGCTCTTTTCTCAGCGAGTCAACTAAGCTATGGGTAAAGGCTTGAAGCTGTGGACTCCAGTGCTCTCGTGATAAGATTCTAGAATACTTAAGCAATGATGGTCTCAAAGAGCCATGAGGCTTTCTTACAATGTAATTTACAGTGAAGGTGTACAGGCAAAATAGAGCTTGCTTACTTGGTATATATTTGGACTCAACTCAAAGCTTGCCAGTGGCTTCTTACCTCAATCAGAATAAAATACAGGGGTTACTAGGGCCCACAAACCCCAGTAGGACCTGTCTTGCTCACCACCTACGGAACCTCTGTTGCCTGATACCTGATATCTTAATTTCTCTTCATTTGCGACTGCTCTCAGCTTGGCTGGCCTCTCCTCTCTTATGCCAGGCAAACTCTGATATCAGATCTTTTCCTTGCTTTTCCCTCATCTTGGCACCTTCTTCCCCCAGATATTAGTGTGGTTCATCCCTTCATTTCATTCAAAGCGTTACTCAAATGATTTCCAACAAGGCCAGGCCTGACTGCACTATCTAAGATAGTATCCAGATACCCTTTGTGTTCTTTCTTTCTTTTGGCCATGCCACACAGCATGGGGGATCTTAGTTCCCTGAGCAAGGATTGAACCCAAGCCCACTGCATTGGAAACATGGAGTCTTAGCCACTGGACTGCCAGGGAAGTCCCACCCTTTGTTTTCTCTGTCTTATTAAGCTGCTTACCCTTTAGTGTCACCTGACATATCACAGGGCTTCCCTGGTGGCTCAAACAGTAAAAAATCTGCCTGCAATTCAGGAGACCCAGGCTCAGTCCCTGGGTTGGGAACATAGCCTGGAGAAGGTGATGGCAACCCACTCCAGTATTCTTGCCTGGAGAATTCCATAGATAGAGGTGCCTGATGGGCTACAGTGGACATGACTGAGCAACTAACACTCTCACGTATTCATTGTTTGCTTATTTCTGTCATCCCCAGTTAGAATGCAAGTTCCCTGCAATCAGGACTGGGTACTGTTCTCGCTCATATCCCTAGTGCCTGGGACAGGCCTGGCATGTGGCAAGTGCCCTGAGCAGAAATTTTTGGACTCACTGGAACAACTTCTCAGTCTGCTTACTTTCTTCATGGGGAATAATTGACACAATAATATTCTGGTTTAGCTCTTTTCTCAGCGAATCAACTAAGCTATGGGTAAAGGCTTAAAGCTGTGGACTCCAGTGCTTTCCTGGTAAGATTCTAGCATACTTAAGCAATGATGGTCTCAAAGAGCCATGAGGCTTTCTTACAATGTAATTTACAGTGAAAGTGTACAGGGAAAATAGAGCTTGCTTACTTGGTATATATTTAGACTCAACTCTATTAATTTCCCCATGATTTCTCAGACATATATCATGAAACTGTGCTTGTTTTTATCCATGTCTGCAAAAGAAAAAAAATTATGCATCCAAATGGAGCATAATTCTGCCTGTAAATGTTATATGGTAGGTTCTTCCACATTTGAAAAACAGACTTTCAAGCCTAGTGCCTTGTTTGTTAAAAGTGCTTCCTCCACCAACTTTGACAAATCTAAAACCTGAGAAGAAATCCCAGCCCATTCAACTGCATTACCTTGTACCACTCCCATATAAGCAATAAACTCTTTATAGCTCATTTTATGCCTTCCTCCCAAATTAAAAATATAATTTTGGGAGCTGACTGAAGGCATACGGGATCTTAGTTCCCCAGTCAGAGATCGAACCCATTCCCTCTGCAGTGGGAGGGCAGAATCTTGGCCACTGGGCCACCAGGGCAATCCCCAAATGTTGAGTTTTTAAAGTTTATTTAGTTGCTAAAATAATATTTTATATTATGCAAGAAGTGTAAAGGTAGTAAAAGTACTTTAAAGTATTTTATTTAAGGAAGATACAACTAATTAGAAAAAAGGATTCATCTTTTCAATTTGCAAGTGAATATTTGAATTTAAATCAACAAACTTATGGAAGGAAGAGACATGTCACAGAAGTGTGCTTACTTGACAGGGTTCCTGGCAGCATCTGGGTCTTGGGCTGTGACCGAGCCTATTGTCGTATTTATCTGAGCATCTTCTCTTATTTGCAGGATGTAGGCCAGTTTGCTGAAGACAGGGGGCTCATCTACATCTTCCACCATAATTCTCACCGTGGCTGAATCTTTGAATGGGCCCAGGTAGAGAAAGCGGGGTTCAACGTGAGGATTGGAGGCTTCCACTTTGAGGGTGTACACTTTCTTCTTTTCAAAGTCCAAGAGCTTGTGGGAAGTGAGGGGGGGAAGAAATGAAATATTTAAAGCAGTCAAGACACAGAAAGTCAAGACATGAGCCATTTTTAATGCAAACCACTGATAAATGAATGTGATCATATTGCTTTGAGACATTACTACACAGCATAATGTTGGGAAAAGACATGGGAGTTCAGATGCCACCAATCCTGATCAAATTGTGGGCAGAAATCACGGACCAGAAATGAAAGTTTATGATGGGCAGGAGAGGGCACCTAGAAGCAGAGAGAACCTAAAGAGGCCCCTTTTATAAAAGTCCTTATATGTGACTGTCAGGAGCCACACCAGGGGCAGGTTGGCAAATATGTAGAAGAGCATTCTGTGTCAGATGTTGTCACATCTGGCTTTAGTTGAACAGTCACTAAGTGTTTAAAATTTGTCAAAGAACTTCCCTGGTGGTCCAGTGGTTAAGACTGTGCTTCCATTGTAAGGGGCATGTGTTTGATCCCTGGTGGAGGAACTAAGATCATAGCTAGGATGGAGAGCTGCTGGTTTGCAGCCTAATTTCCTAGTCCTTGTTCAGATAAAAGAGGTTAAAATTTGTTTTTTGTTTTTTTGTTTTTGGCATGTGTTGTTAAAATATTCCAAGTGATATCCAGATAAGGGCATCTGGCTAATTACTTGCCAAAGAAAGCAATGATCATTGTTGTCAGAGGCCTGTAGAGAAGTATCTCTGCTTCTGGAGACATAGTGAACCCAAATGCTTATTGCTGACTTTTAGCTTTAGATGATAATATGACAAGGCTCACTAGAAACACAATTAATCAAGATGTTAGTGAATGTGATTTAGTCGGCTAGGCAAAATTTCAGCATGAATCTGATAAGGCACCAAGAAAATTAAAAAGGTTAGTGCACACTAATGGGCTTCCTAATTATATTATAGCATAAAACATTGATCTGAATGTCACTGAAACATGTTTTATTGTCTTTCCAGATATTAAGACATACAATCCAAAGCTTAAGAGGAAAATTTTTCTTCTTGTTTACATCCACCTATGCTTATATTTCCCAGCAAATAAAACATTACACCAAAGGAGAGAGAAAATATGACACCATAATGACAAAAGTGAACTCATTAAACACAGTAACTGAAATTAATATTATTTGTAGCTTTGAAGCACACAGTTTATTGATTTTTAATTTTTGCCACATTTTAGTATACTGCTCCAAGACAATTTTGGGGGTAAATAGGTACATAGGGGACAAATAAGAATTCAGAACATAAAGTTTTCATGTGCATGTTCCAAAGTAGTGATTACATAGGAGAAAAATAGGAATTCAGAATATGAAATCTTAATTATTGCATTTCAAAAAGTAGCTAAAGAGCTTGCAGGAAATTTTGTTACTTTATTTTTGTGGTCTTTGTATATCTTCTCTCTTTAATTCAAACCATCTTTGTCACTGCTTGTATTACTCCTTTCCTTCAAAGCATGTAGTGGAATTTGTAGTTATACATGTTTCTTTGTTCATTTGCTTTCTTGTCCGTAAGAGCGGTTCCATGAGAGCAGAGACCATTTTGTTGAATGTCCTATTGCATCTCCAACATTCAAATGGTGTCTGGCACTGTTTTAAAATTTATTCTTCACTTATACTATTTATTCATGTATTTTTATGAGTTTCATTTGTTTATGCTATTTACTTAAGAACTTTTTAATACAAATTTATTAAAAAGTATAGAATTAATGATGCATAAGATCATTGAGAACCCCTGAAAGCCAACCAAAGAACTCTCAATGTAATTAGAGAAGGTCTTAAAAAAATTGGGCAGCCCAGTGATGCTTGTGGTAAAGAACCCGTCAGTCAACGCAGGTGATGTAAGAGACATGGGTTCAGTCACTGGGTTGGGAAGATTCCCTGGAGATGGGAATGGCAACCTACTCCAGTATTTTTGCCTGGAAAATTCCATGGACAGAGGAGCCTGGTGGGTTACAGTCCATGGGGTCACAAAGAATAACACACAACTGAAGCATCTTAGCATGTGTGCAATGCATGCAACACTCTTACTCTTAAAAATATTAATTAGCCAGACTTGAGAGGAATGTTCATGTGAGATGTAATTGCCCCCAGTTACTTGGGGACCAGAGAAAAATAAATACTTTCATTTGCGTAGTATTTTTTAAAAATGCATTACCTTTTTGACAGTTATAATCCCTTCCTGAGTTTCCTGATCGGTGATGACATCAAACATGTCCAGCCCCTCTCCCTCTGTAATGCTGTACTCGATTTCAGCATTTTCTCCCACGTCGGCATCGCTGGCTTTGATCCTGCCAATTGGTGTGCCCGGTGGAGAAGATTCAGGGGTTTTAAACTGATATGTACCTATTAATTATCAGACAGATATAAGTCAAACATAGACTAATTACACCCCATCATAATAAAAACAAAACCCATTTTCTAGCAGTTTGTTCAGATAGTACCATGAGTGCAGGCAGATTTGTGCTTTCCTTAAAATAATTAATGGTGCTCTTATCTCTTTAATGTTTTTACTTTCATAGTTGTTAAGAATATTTCTTCTATTTCATAACTTGTCTCTTGGCAAAGGGAAAACACTTTTCTTGTCCTGTAAGTAGTCTTCCAAATTTACATGTGATTGTGAGAAAGCCTGAACTGTTAGAGGAGGGTGCAGTAATCTAGCAGAAAGAATAGAAAAGAATTTAACCTGAGCTGTGACTTTAAGCCAGTTACTAGGTATTCTTTAAGAGTTCTTCTGTCATTGCTAATAGTAACTGAAGGTGAAAACAAATTACAGCACTTCAGAGAATGTATCCAAATAGAGATGAGATTCCTTCACTCATATGTGGAGCTGGTTTAGTTGCAGTTAAGGATATAGATAAATACATTGAGGAATAAAGCTCTGAAATTTTTCTAGGTTTGACTGATTTCTTTCCTTCAAATATTAGTGTCTTTTTTATACATGAATCTCTCCCATTTTTGTGTTTATACTACTAAATAAAAACTCTGTTACATAGACATACATTTTTCTTACGTCTTCACGTTGGAAAATCAGTCAAAGGAGACTACTTGTGAGTTTCAGTTTAGGTATGCCAGGCTAGCATGTCCTTAGCACCACCCCTCCGCCCCAAAATAGCAAAAACAAAAGTTATTCTACTCTCACACATTACATTTTATCCACCATTTACACAAATTGCCTTGGAAAGAAAATTTACACTCTGACACTACTAAAGTGTGAAAGTCACTCAGTAGTTTCGACTCTGTGACCCCGTGGACTATATAGTCCATGGAACTCTCCAGGCCAGAATACTGGAATGAGTAGCCTTTTCCTTCTCCAGAGGATCTTCCCAACCCAGGGATCAAACCCAGGTCTCCCACATTGCAAACAAATTCTTTACCAACTGAGCTATCAGGGAAGCCCACGAAAGTATAATACTTTAATAATATTTAATTCACTAAGTATTGAGCTCATTCTTGATAAGATGAGGCCAGTTTTATCATGAGGGAAGTGGAAGTATACTTGGGTGCCTCCAATCCCTTCCTGTATTCTCCTATCCCTCACCTTGGGATGTTATTCAGAAATGAGCATAGTTTATTCTCGGAGAGAGTGGACAGGGGCAAGTCCCCTGGTGACAAGGTATGGGTAAATCCTCCCGCTAGCCTTCCTCAAGCCATCCCCACATAGAAAAGAGGTTTTGGGAGAAAGTGTTGGTGATCCTGATTTTTTCATGTCAGGCTCCTGAATGGATGTTTTAGGGTTCATAAAAACTTTCTTCTCTCGTTAAATCAGAAATCAGTTAGCTATTCTGTTTGTACATTTAGTAATTATGATTCAATACTTGAAAAAAGTAGATGGTATGGAGATTCCTTAAAAAACTTGGAATAAAACCACCATATGACCCAGCAATCCCATTCGTAGGCATATACCCTGGGGAACCAAAATTAAAAAAGGCACGTGTTCATTGCAGCTCTATTTACAATAGCTAGAACATGGGAGCAACCTAGATGTCCATCCACAGCTGAATGGATAAAGAAGTTATGATACATAACACAATGGAATATTACTCAGTCATAAAAAGGAACACATTTGAGTCAGTTCTAATGAGGTGGATGAACCTAGAACCTGTTATACAGAGTGAAGTAAGTCAGAAAGAGAAAGATAAATATCGTATTCTAACGTATATATATGGAATTTAGAAAAATGGTACTGAAGAATTTATTTACAGGGCAGCAATGGAGAAACAGACATAGAAAATAGATTTACGGACATGGGGAGAAGGGAGGAGAGGGTGAGATGTATGGAAAGAGTAACATGGAAACTTACATTACCATATGTAAAATAGGTAGCCAATGGGAATTTGCTGTATGACTCAGGGAACTCAAACAGGGCTCTGTACCAACCTAGAGGGGTGGGATGGGGAGGAAGATAGGAGGAGGGTTCAAAGGGAGGGAATATATGTATATCTATGACTGGTTCATGTTGAGGATTGATAGAAAACAAAATTCTGTATAGGTATTGTCCTTCAATAAAAAATAAATTAATTTTTTTAAAAGTAAAGAAAATACAAGTGTTTCTTGTTGATCTGTGTGTATCACCATTATAAAAGAAGCTCTTAATCAGTTGACTGGCTTAAAAAAAATGGCCACATTTGAGTAACTGGGTTTAGTACTTAATGATGGGCAATTATTTTCTCCTAGAAGAAGGGATTCAGGTATTAAATAGTTTTCTCCAGTGGCTCAGATAGTAAAGAATCTGCCCGCAGTGCAGGAGACCTGGATTCGATCCCTGAGTTGGGAAGTCCCCTGGAGAAGGGGAGAGTACCCACAGTATTCTGGCCTGGAGAATTCCATGGACTGTGTAGTCCATGGGGTTGCAAAGAGTCGGACATGACTGAGTGACTTTCACTTATGGTCAGAAAGGAATTTTGATGTTGGAAGAAAAATGACATGAAAACCAGTACCTACTGAGGTCTATAAGTGAAAAGGTCAAGTACTTATCTTCCTTCATCTTCCTTCTTATCTAATCATGATTGTTAAAGATTTTAGAGATTACTTTTGGTATCTCAGTTAACCATAATGTGGAAAACTATTTATGAGTACAAATGGTTTAAGTACATAGTTAGTTCTACAGGTTTATTTTTAGTAACAGTAAAATGATAAATCCTCCCCTTGCAAAGACTTAAAGGAGATTATATGCCTGATTAAATTCACAAAATATACAGTTGATTTTTTCCTAACAAATAGCAGCATGCTTGTAAACATATGTTCTGCACAAGCATATTTATGCCTGTGGTAGTCTTATTAATAAAGAAAAATAAAACAATGATATTGCTTTTATAATAGCAGACATATCAAACAACTCCTCCGCTAATTACTGATAAACCTTTACGTCTACTGAGCATCAGTGCTGTCAGCTCATTTCTAATAAATGCACCAGTTCTTACTAAGTTCACTAACTTTGGCAATTAATATAGAAAAAATAAATATCACTCTTAAAGTTACAGTTTTACAAAAGTTCCCTGAAGAAAGTCATTCAATCAAATGTTCCTACTCTGGGGAAACCGAGGAGGGTTGTCATTGACGTCAGTCAGCGTGATGTTCACCGTGGTAGTCCCAGATAATCCTCCCATCTGGCCGCCCATATCCTTGGCTTGAATCACCACTTGGTACTGCTCCCTGTTTTCTCGATCCATGTTGAGCAAGGCTGTCTTGATGATACCTGTGGGTATGAAATTCAGAAATGGAAAAGGATGTAGTGAAAATACTTTCCAAAATTATTTATTTATGCAAACAAACATTGTCACCTACAATGTGCCTAACATATGCAGATGTCATGGGTGACCATAAAGATGGTTGATTATAGCTGACCTTTGTACTGAAGGAAATTAAAACCACATAGGGGAGGTAGATACATTAAAACATACACATACCCTCATTCACCTATAATGCAAGAAGAATGAAAACGAATGTAAATTACATCCTTCAGTAATGCAGACTGTAAGTTGTATAACTGTTAAGTGTGATAAGATGACACAGCAAAACATACCTTGCCATGTGGCACAGTGGTATACTACTATGCCACAGTAGAATAAAAGACAATTAGGTGTATCATGAGGAGATCATTAAGAAAGTCATGTATACTTGAAAAGACTTCCCTAATGGCTAGGGGGTAAAGAATCTGCCTGCTGGCAGAGCGGGCTCGGGAGGAAAGTCCCGAGACAAAGGGAGCGCAGCAGCAGCCGCCGCCGCCGCCGCCTAGTAAGCCTCGCTCACCGGGCAGGGCCGCCCGAGGGCCGCGAACATGTCGGGGATCGCCCTCAGCAGACTCGCCCAGGAGAGGAAAGCTTGGAAAAAAGAACACCCATTTGGTTTCGTGGCCGTCCCAACAAAGAACCCTGATGGCACGATGAACCTCATGAATTGGGAGTGCGCCATTCCTGGGAAGAAGGGGACCCCATGGGAAGGAGGCTTGTTTAAACTACGGATGTTGTTCATTACCCATCCTCACCGGCAAAATGCAAGTTTGAACTGCCGCTGTTCCACCCAAATGTGTACCCCTCGGGCACGGTGTGCCTGTCCATCCTGGAGGAAGACAAGGACTGGTGGCCAGCCATCACCATCAAGCAGATCTTATTAGGAATACAGGAACTTCTAAACGAACCAAATATCCAAGACCCAGCTCAAGCAGAGGCCTACACGATCTACTGCCAGAACAGAGTGGAATACGAGAAAAGGGTTCCAG
Source organism: Aepyceros melampus (assembly GCA_006408695.1). Lineage (NCBI taxonomy): Eukaryota > Metazoa > Chordata > Mammalia > Artiodactyla > Bovidae > Aepyceros > Aepyceros melampus. Next base: position 116,927 of record SJXQ01001707.1, read on the forward strand.
CGCAAGCCAAGAAGTTTGCTCCCTCATAAGCAGCGATCTGTGGCATCGTAAAAGGTTTGGCAAGAATTTGTTTACAACATTTTTGCAAATCTAACGTTGCT
>SJXQ01001707.1:117327-167745 GCA_006408695.1 Aepyceros melampus
CCGGGGGGGGGGGGGGGGGGTTGTCATTTTCCATTTCCGCCGCTGGCACAGTCTCCACTCGCTGAATCGCCCAGTTTTTCATACAGGGTCTCTTCCTTCAGTCTTTTGTATTTTTGATTGTTATGTAAAACTTGCTTTTATTTTAATATTGATGTCAGTATTTCAACTGCTGTAAAATTATTAACTTTTATACTTGGATGAGTCCCGAGGAGCGCGTTCCCTTCGCTCGCGGACGCAGGCATGCTCCACGCCGCCCAGAGCTGCACTTAGCCTCCCGCTGGCCGCAGGACACCGGAAAGCAGAGCCGCCCGCCCCCAGAGCCCCAGCGCCCCAGCCAGCCGCGTCGCGTTTCCGCATCACTTCCTTTGTGTTTATATGGCGTTTGTCTGTGTTGCTGTTTAGAGTAAATAAACTGTTTATATATTAAAAAAAAAAAAGAATCTGCCTGCTGATGCATAAGACGTGGGTTCGATCCCTGGATGGGTAGACTCACTGCAGGAGGAAGCAGCAACTCACTCTAGTATTCTTGCCTGGGAAATTCCAAGGATGCAGAGTCTGGCGGGCTGCAGTCCATGGGGTCAAGGAGAGTTGGACATGACTGAGCATGCATATATATGTGTGTATACTTGCACTAACTCTTGAGTTTCACTTTACTGAACTGACTGATTCCTCATCAAATATACCCACCAGAATGAATGTTCTGAGGATCTTCTCAACCACAGAACTATAGTCTTGTGAAAACAGTATTGGTTCTCTCATAATAATCATCTTGTATGATCCTAGAGAATCTTTTCCCTAAAGCTGAGGTAAGCTTTAGTTCAACAGGTCCTAGCAGTGACCAACACACTTCAGCTAGATAAAAATTATCTCTATTGTTAGGTAGTTATAAAATAATTAGTTTAAAGAACTTCTAAAATTTCATCTACTTTCTGTGTAAGGCTTAGGCTTAAACTAACCACATTCTTTCAAAAATCACTGATGAAGTCTTTATAACCTTCTCTGGTGGCACATTCCAGTGCTTAATGACTAATGAAACTGAAAATATCTTTCTTTATTTTCAACAGAATACCTCAGACAACAGGTCAATTTTATTCCTATAGTGCTGGCTCCAGTAAAAGTGAAACTGCTTTCTATTCTCCAAATAATAGTACTTCTCTATTTAAATACAGGAGATCACCTTAGCTTTTTGTCCTTTAAGTTGAATAATTCTAATTTTTCATCCTCATTGTCTCTAAATTCAACATTTTATTTCTCCTTGGGATTCTTTCCAAGTTCATTGCACCTCTTACATTGATTTCCAACTAGATATAGTAACTTAGAAAGGTTTTGACATCCAACCAATAATGGAAGTTTGAAAATTGTTAAAAGGAACTTGACCCAACATGATAGTAAAAATACATGTGGATTTTACTATACAGTACAAGTTCAGTTCAGTTCAGTTGCTTGGTCGTGACCAGCTCTTTGTGACCCCATGGACTGCAGCACACCAGGCCACCCGTGTCCATCACCAACTCCTGGAGCTTACTCAAACTCATGTCCATTGAGTCAGTGATGCCATCCAACCATCTCATCCTCTGTCATCCCCTTCTCCTCCCACCTTCAATCTTTCCCAGCATCAGGGTCTTTTCCAATGAGTCAGTTCTTCACATCAAGTGGCCAAAGTATTGGAGTTTCAGCTTCAGCATCAGTCCTTCCAATGAGTATTCAGGGCTGATTTCCTTTAGGATTGACTGGTTGGATCTCCTTGCAGACCAAGAGACTCTCAAGAGTCTTCTCCAACACCACAATTCAAAAGTATCAATTCTTCAGCACTCAGCTTTTGTTATAGTCCAACTCTCACATCCATTCATGACTACTGAAAAAACCATAGCTTTGCCTAGATGGACCTTTGTTGGTAAAGTAATGTCTCTGCTTTTTAATATGCTGTCTAAGTTGGTCATAGCTTTTCTTCCAAGGAGCAAGCATCTTTTAATTTCATGGCTGCAGTCACCATCTGCAGTGATTTTGGAGCCCAAGAAAATAAAGTCTGTCACTGTTTCTATTATTTTCCCATCTATTTGCCATGAAGTGACAGGACCAGATGCCATGATCTTAGTTTTCTGAATGTTGAGTCTTAAGCCAATGTTACCATAAAGTACAAGTGGTATATAGTAAAACACAATTCATCAAAAATAGTACGCTACTTTGTGGAGAAAGTGCAGAAAACTGAGATGTGGAAAAAAGAGTTAAGGCAATCCATTTTTTTTAGGGTAGTATCAGCTAAGATAAGCTAGACAATGTGACAACCAACAAAGTAAAATCTCAGTGGCTTAACAAAATAAAGTGCTCTGGGTAGGCCAGAAAGAAAATCTGCTTATGATAACCTTTAGACATTCAGGCTGAAGCTCACTTGATACTGGTTTCCATCCATGATCACTGTGGCAAGTGGGAGGGAAAATGGTGGATTATGTACCAGGTCTAAAAGTTTTGCTTGGAAATGACTCATGACTACCACACTTTATTGCCCCAAATAAATCACATGGCTACATCTCGCTTTCCAGTAAGGTAGAGAGATGCAATCCTACTAAGTAACTAGAAAAAGAAGAATCAGAATATGTGCAAACAACCATCTTGGCTATCAAAAGGGGTTGGCCTTTTAGTTTTATCTCAAACTGGAGGAAATACTAAGGTAATGTGTAATTTTTTTCTAAATCTCCCTTGTATAAACACAGTATATGAAAGATCCATTGTCAGATTTCTTGATTAAAATGATCTGGATGTCATGTTTACAAATATGTCACTGGTGCTTGGAGATGAATCTAAGAAAATTCAATCACACTGATTGTTTTTATTAAAAATTGCTAGCTCAGCTGAGCATGTCAATTAAAATTACATATCTTAAAAAGAAGATGCAAGAGGAATTCTAACCTGTTTCTGATTCAACTGAAAAATAGGGCTGCCCCTGTAGGATGCTATAGACAACTTTAGCACTATTCCCGTAGGTGGGATCATCAGCATCAGTTGCAGTGACTTGGACAACAAATGTGCCTGTAATGAAAGAAACATGAATTGAAAATAAATTAAGGGTAATTATGGACCTTCAATATCCATACATTAGGAAAAAGCACAATCATACATCTATACAAAACTATCATGGCAAGGGAGTGGAGAACCACAGTAGGATGCTAGGCTAAAAACCTTGGATTCCTTATTCTGAAGGAATGTGAGCAACATTCATAAATATTGAAAGGATTAAATTGGGCTTCCCAGGTGACTCAGTGGTAAAGAATCTGCCTGCAATTCAGGAGACATAGGTTCAATATCTGGGTTGGGATCATTCCTCAGAGAAGGAAATGGTAACCCACTCCAGTATTCTTGCCTAGGAAATCCCATGGACAGAGAAGACTGGCAGGCTACAGTTCATGGGCTGCAAAAGAATTGGATATGGTCACTCAGCTGGTAAAGAATCTGCTTACAATGCAGGATACCTGGGTTTGATCCCTGGGTTGGGACAATCCCCTGGAGAAGGGAATGGCTACCCATCTGCTGTATTCTTGCCTGGAGAATTCCCATGAACAGAACAGCCTGGTGTGCTACTGTCCATGAGGTCGCAAAGAGTCAGACATGACTGAGCGACATTCACTTCCCATTAGTGACTAAAAACAACAAGGATTAAATTAAAGGGGAGCATGGGAATGATCATGACTTTGGGTGGAACTGATTCCAGTCCATCTCCAAGGGTGAGATTTGATTGGGTTTTTGCTATGGTGATTCTTTCAAGTTGTCTAGGCCTAAATCTATTGGCATCTTGTACTACTTTTTCTATGAGGATTAGTTTAGGTATTGTTCAGTTGGAGGGCCATTTGTGATTTTGCTGAAAATTTGTTGTGTCATAGGTGCTTTTGCTCCCTGAATGTAACATGCTGATGTGGAGCCTGAAAATGCAGCAGCTATTTTGTGATCTTGGCAGTGCCAGTCTGAGGACAAAGCTGAATAGGACAAAATTACAGAGAAATAGCTAGAATCCAAATCAAACTATGTTCAAAGTCCACTTTGTTTTAGACTTAATGTGACCAATAAACACTTTCATTGTTTAAAGTAATTTGAACTAAGTTTTCTGTTACTTATAAATAAAAGCATCCTAGGTGATAAATCTATCTGATAGAATCTAAGAGGTTGAAAGACCTTCTCTTGAACATTAAGAGAAGTAGTTTTGGATTAAGTAAAGAATTAATTGGAATAGTGGAGAATACACATCTGGAATTTATCATCCCCAAAGATGATTATAATTAAATGTACAAAGAAAGCTATGTTGTTTCAGATTGGCATTCTTATTTTAGAGACCAGCCTTCAAAGTACCCCTAATCCCCATGAAATTCCATGCAAATTTTTATGTGTATGCCTAAATGGGTAATGCACAGTGGAGAAATGCCATAGATTTTATCTGATCTGAAAGGGGTCTGTGACTTCCTAAAAAGGTAAGACCCTCTGAGTAACATCATTTTGTGGATGATTTTTGGTATTCATATTAGACAGAGTAAACATATTGATAGAATTCTCCTATCCCTGAACAGGGTAGGGAAGTCACAGGGAATACTGGAATTTTCACCCTACTTTTATAATATCTAACCAATTCTATTTATTGAACTAATATACTATACTGTCTTAGGGTGGCATACTCTTGGATGTTGATGCATGAGATAGAGCATCCATCCTTGTAATTTAGCAAGAAATGAGGGGAGAATGAAAGCATAAAATTTTAGAGTGAGAATTAATAGTAGAAGTCAACAAACACCTATGTTCTTACTTGACATCAATGCACAATTTGATTGCTTTTAGAATATATTATCTGGATATTTGGAGTGCCTACTAGTTGCTGATGTGGTACTTGGGGCTGTGCACTTCTTTTTCCCTTTCATTCTTATGGTAAGGATTTAGGAGTTGATGTTTATTATTTCTTTTTTATAAATATGAAACTGGAGGGTCAGAGACATCAAGTCTTTTATTTATCTAAGGCTACATGCTGCTGCTGCTGCTAAGTTGCTTCAGTCGTGTCTGACTGTGCGACCCCATAGACAGCAGCCCACCAGGTTCCGCCGTCCCTGGGATTCTCCAGACAAGAGCACTGGAGTGGGTTGCCATTTCCTTCTCCAACACATGAAAGTGAAACGTGAAAGTGAAGTCGCTCAGTTGTGTCCGACTCTTTGTAATAGTTGCTTATTAGTAGTGATAGTTTCAAACTCCAGTCCATTTGATACCAAAGTCCATTTATACTACCTTGTTGCTGTCCCACTACCTTTCTGTGATTCCTTTAGGATGCCTTTATTATCACAATAATGCCATGTTAATTTATGATAGTGATGAATATCAACGTAACTGTGCCTGTGTGCAAATTGGAAAAAGCCTTCTTTTCCTCAAGACCTGTTATTGCCAGCTACCACCCAAATATTTATAAAACATTTTTAACGCTAAATGGCTTCAGAAGCAAATGGTGCCCCTTATATTGTACAGCCACACTTTTCACATCTGGCTATAGCTGCTTTGCATGGTGCTGATGACCAGACAGTCTTTCATTAATTCTTTTTGCCTTTTACCACCCAGAGGAAAAATGTTTTTTTCGTAACAAATCTTTTGTTTAAAAGAATTCTAATCCTCCACTTTGGTGATGATTTGTGATTTTTCTAACAAAACAGAATGACTTCAAGTAATGAGATGAGCCACTTCTTCATGAGAAACATTTGGATGTTTTATAATCATTTCTGTAGATTAGCTATTGTTCAAGTCTTGGAACTGTGAACTGAAATATCCTTGATATCTGACTCACAGAATGATGGAAATGTTTTTATTATGTAATCTAGCCCTTTACAACTTGACACCGAGTGAAACTTAAAATAACCCTTTACACAAGTAGTTGAAAATTTGTCACTGTCTCTCCTGAAGTGTTTTAATGTGGTTAACAATGATGTCAGTAGGATTTTTTTCTTAATTTAAGAAAAATTCACATTTTCCCAATCTAAGCTAACTAAATGCACACATTAAAACTGGTAGTAGAATTTTGCACAGAGTATTAACTTACTATATTAATGTCATGAAAGTCTCAATTTTCACCACTTAATAAAGAATATATCCCACAGACATCATCTGTGTATTATTCATGGATTTTTAAAAAAAATTTTCTTTGAGTCTCTTTCTCAAATATAATTATTTGAACTGTAAACTCAGGGCTTTTGTTTTCCACTGGGGAGATCCTTACCTAATGCCCAATTCTACTATGGGCTAAGAGAAATAGAGAGGACTATCAAGAAATAAAGTGGACGTTTAGAGTGGGAGAGGAAACAGATGAAATGATCTCTCCTTCTCCCTGCCCTTCTCACTCTGCCACTTTTCATTCCCTAATCACTAGAGGAAATGTTGTTTTCTTAAAAATAATAAGACTAACCTTAGGAGACACTGGTCCACTTATAAAAAGGACCTAAATGGATTGTTTGAAACAAGTGCATCTAGAATGTAGCATCCAAGTTCATTCAGTTCAGCAAATTTCACTCATAGGATTCCTGATTCAGTTGATGTACTAGAGGAAGCAATTGAATCACATCTCACTTACCGACATCAGACATTTCGGGAACAGTGGCCGTGTAAACCTCCTTGGTGAATATTGGTTCATTGTCATTGATGTCATGGATCTTGATGATGAATTCAGACTCGGGCTCCACGGGTCTTCCTGTTTTTCTGTTTATAGCCTGAGCTCGAAGTATGTAAACAGGTTTTTCTTCCCTGTCCAGCCTCTTTGTGGCCTGTATGTCCCCTGTGTTTTCATTGATAATGAAGAGATCTCCTGCTCCATCTCCTGAAAGGATATATTTAAGTGATCCATCTCCTCTATCCTGGTCTGAATGTAACTAGTGTAGAAAAAAAAAATTAAAGAAAGTAAAAGTCAAGCATGTGATCCTAAACTGTTTGTCTTTATGATGCAATGCTATGTTAATTTTCATTTAAATCTTTCAGTTTTTTTTCCTGTTTACTGAAATCCTCAATAGTAAATGCCATTTGTTAATGAGCATGTTTCCTTATAATCACAGAAATTTCCAGAACTGGAACTCGTGTAAAGTTTAGTAATCTTCATTTTGAAGAATCAAAAACTACAGACCAGAACAATAGAAAAATGCCCAAGGACACATCATAGCCTGGCTGGAACGAACAATTTTCACTATTTCTCTATTTTCACTACAGCTTTCAGATTCTATTAATACAGCCACTCCCTCACTTTAATGTATACATACTCACTATAGAAGCAATACACTGTTAAGAAAAAGATTTTGGATTTTTTAAATCAGAGAGTACATTTTGCATCTACACTTTGCTATCTTGGTGAATTTAGGGAAGCTAGTCAAGTTTTTTGATTTTAATATGATGGAGATTATAGTCAATTTTCTAAGAAGTGTGAAATTTATTTATTTATGAAATTCAACTCAGAGTGTTTGGAAAAAAAAAATCTTAAGTGCTGCCAGGGACAATCCTTGAATCCCCACCAGCTAGGTAATTTATACGGTCACTTGGAATAATAATATTTAACACATATTTTAGTTTAATATGGGAAAGGACCTTCTAAAACTTAGCCTAAAATTGAATAAGCTGCCTTATGAAATAGTTGGTTCTCTGCCCCTGAGGGCAATCAAGCAGAGGCTCTGATAAGATAAATAGCCAGTGAAATGGGTCTGGGTAAAGGGTTGAGTTAATGAACATAAAGACACAACTGAAGTGAAGCAGATGATCTTAACTTGAAAATGTAGCCCATGTTACTTATTCTGAATTTCATTTCCACTGTGTTGACTTCCCTGCTGTTTCTTTAGTTACCTTTTTCCCACCTCAGCAAGACTTTGGGCACTGTCTCACAGGTCTTCTGATAATCTAAGGCTCTTCACAAATTTTTTCAAAAAGTGCTTTTTATCAAGAACTTTTTTCAGACTTCAGTTGTAAGTATACATACAGAAAGCTTAGTGTTCATAGGAAGGCTGCTAATCTTGAAACCTGCGAGGACCCTGTGAGGTCCTCTTGGGTATAAAAGCCCTTCTGTGTTTCTTCTTTCTTGTTTGTAGAAAAAGGCTTTAGTCTCCTGGGCCTTCCCTGAGTTCCAAAGAGCAGACTCAAGCAGTTACTAATTAGGGAAGTGAGGGAACGCACAAACAAAGGAAAAGCAAATCATTCAGTGATAAGGCAGAGTCCTAGTTATACACAGTCCTAAGAGATATACATAACAATCTGACAAATATTTTGAGTTCTGCAGAAACTAAGCCCCCCACACAAGGTGGAGCATGGTGATTTACATGCTACCACAAGCATGTAGACCTCAGATTCTTTGAAACCAGAAGGTTGATAATTATGATTCCTGAAACATTACCCTGTTACCTTACCATCAACCAGTCAGAAGAAGGTCCGTAAGCAGCAATTCCCATGCCAAATGTTGCCTTTAAAAACCCTTTCCTGAAAGCTATCAGGGAAGCTGGGTCTTTTGAGCAAGCTGCCCATTCTCCTTGCTTGTGCCTACAATATATGCTGTACTTTCCTTTGTTACAACCTGGAATCAGTAGACTGGCTTTGCTGTTTAGCAGTTGAGCAGACCCAAGTTCTGTTTGGTAACAATCTCTCCCTTATTTCAACTCTGTGTAAGTGGAGCATCAGCTATGTTACAATAGCAATGGCAACACCAGTAACAGGCAAACCAACTCTGTGTTCTCTTGATTAACACTGCATGGAATATTCAGAGTAACTTCTACAAACATATTTGAAAATAGAATCTCAGGGCAAAAGGGGGACTTAAAAACATGTAATCCAGACTTTATATAACAATGTCCCATGGAATATAATTTATACAAAATGCTGAGAAAAAAAGGTTCCGTGGCCCAATAATTTTGGGAGATACTTCATATTCTGTCTCTTTCTTGGAGTCTCCCACTGCCCATTAACTTAAGAAAGGCTATGAGTACCTACAGTTCCAAACTGTACTAAACATTATTTGACCTGGCTTTCCTGAACTTTCTTTGCTTATGAATCTTTTTTGGGTGTGATACATACTGATGTTCCCCAAAACAGTTTTCCAAGAAACTCATTTTGGGAAACATGAGCTAACTGAACGCATCATTGCAGTCAAGAAACTGAGGCTTAGAGTACATGCTGCTGCTGCTGCTGCTAAGTTGCTTCAGTCGTGTCCAACTCCATGCGACCCCATAGATGGCAGCCCACCAGGCTCCCCCGTCCCTGGGATTCTCCAGGCAAGAACACTGGAGTGGGTTGCCATTTCTTTCTCCAATGCATGAAAGTGAAAAATGAAACTGAAGTCGCTCAGTTGTGTCCGACTCTTAGCGACCCCATGGACTGCAGCCCACCAGGCTCCTGTGTGTATGGGATTTTCCAGGCAAGAGAACTGGAGTGGGGTGCCATTGCCTTCTCCGACTAGAGTACATAGAGTTTCCCAGATCACACAGATCGTGTGAGAGTCACGATTAGACCTTGAGTGCAAGAAGAGACTTATAGATTATTCTGTGCAACCACCCCATTTTGAAGATAAACTGTGCCCAACACCACATAGCTACCACTAGTTAACAGCAGAGTTTGAGGAAGAGAGTATTATTCATGCAATTAGTAGCCTTGAAAGTAGTTTGACAGAAATAATGCAAGATAAATGCGAACGGGGAGGAAATTGCTTAGAAATGAGACAAACGCAATAAGAAATGTAAAACAAGTGCATACCATGATTTGAGTAATGTGATATGCTAAGAAAATGTTGAAACCCTGATTACACAGAAAGAGCCACTGGGGAAAGTTTTAAGTCTCCATTGTCAAATTCTAATGACTGAAGAGCGCTCTTAAAATGCTATTTCATTAACTCACGAGTAACGAAAGCAATGTCATTGGCCGTTGGGTCTGGCTGCGGGGCAGCCATGGTCAGCAGCCTGGCACAGTGCAGGGAGCACCTCAGGAGAATCACGTGTGGCTCTTGCTCATCCTCTCGCTCACCAAGTGTGAGATCATAGAAGAGTCAATTTACCTCTCAGCACCAGAATCCTTACCAGAAAATGAAGATAATGGAGCTACAGGACAAGGCTGTCATGAAGCACTCTTTAGAGACTATATACGTTTATTCCTACATAAACATGGGATAAAAGCATGTGTTTTATAAAGTGTCTTCCAAATTTAAGACAATGTTACTATGATTAGCTCTTAGTTCATAATAAACAGGTTTTTGCTTTTATTTTGACTTTGAGAACTTTTTCTGAGGACTTTGAAAACCCCATTTAACAAACACACGGTATCGCTGAGGTAAAATCTGTTATCAAAAGCCAGTATTCTTCTACCAGGTGGCAACTGTTATCTTTCCATGTGATTTATTATATTCTGCATTCCGCTAGATTTTAGACTCCCCTCGACTGGTTCTTTCATCATTTTCAATATGTAATCGCTGCAGACTTAGTAGGTGAATACCATATCTGGTCACAAGATTTATTCAGGTAAAAGTAATCAGAAACTTATTTTTAGCTGTCAGGAGACACCATGTTGATGACTTATAGAACAAACACCTGGACATATAAAAGGGCAGTGGAGATGCCAACTAAGAGTGTGAACAGGGATTGCTCGGCAGATTCCACTTCTGATTTATCAATATTTGAAAACTAGTGGGAAAATGCATCTCTTCACAAAGGCATTGTATCATAATAAAACAATTTAACCTCACCCCCTCTCCAGCACAGTGTCTGCATCTGATGAAGTGCACAGAATAGAAACTTCCAGAAGCCTTAGTGTGTTCTTTCTCTACTCAGCTCCCCCTCTGCTGAACCCCCCTGGGGCCAGTTCTTTTTTTCTCTTCTTGGGGAGAAGAGGAAACATAAGACATCAGTGCAAGTGAAAGTGATGGTGACAAGCAGACATTAGGGGTTTATTGAGCTCTTAGAATTTAATTGGATTTTTTTCTTTTGTGATGTCATTCATCATGGCCACTGTAAAAGGCAGAAGTTAAACAACAACAAATAAAAGGTTGTAGGCTGCCTGAGGCATGTTTTTTACTAATTTCAGTTTAATGTGGCTGTTCCATTAAGTTTAATCATCTGGTTCACTTTTAACGATTCACCATCAAGTAAAAATTATCCACTTTCCTCAGAAAGTCACATTTCATCTGAGGTTCTCTGGACTTTTTACCACTGTACCTGGAGGATTTTGTTTCAGGAGGAGCTCTTGGTCTTTGCTTGTTTTTCTGTTGACTTATCATCATAATTATTTTTAAAATAATAAAGTTTTTAAAAAATTTATTAACTTTCTCTTAGCCCTGGGTCTTCACTGCTAGTTTTCTAGTTGCAGTGAGTCGGGGCTACCTTTGAGTTGCGGTGCACAGGCTTTTCATTGCAGAGGCTTCTCTTGTAGAGCACGGGCCCTGGGTGTTCAGACTTCAGTAGTTGTGGCAAGAGGGCGTTGTTGTCTCGCAGCATGAGGAATCTTCCTGGATCAGTGATCGAACCGGTGTCCCCTGCATTGGCAGGTGGATTCTTAACCACCGGACCACCAGGGAAGCTCTGTCATTATTTTTTTAAGTGTAGTACCTTAACAAGTAAATGAGGAATTTGGTGTTACAGATATGACCCATGACAGGCATCACCAAAGCAGTGCCAGCATCTTTTTACCTGTTATATGCACCAACTCCCAACTTGATTTTGACTACAATTCAAAGGTGTGACACTAATTGTACAGATTTTTAGTGGTTTATGGAGCTAGTTAATGCTGCTCCCTTCCCCCTATTACCTATGTGTCTCTGAGTCACTTGTCTAAGTCAGTAACTAAACTGAATTTTCTAAGCATCATTGAGATAAGAAAGCAGAGTTTAAACAGAAGCATACCTACATGACACATCTGAAAGTACCTTAACAGGAGAAGGAATTATATGATTTTTTTTTCTAAAATAAAAAATTGGGTTATGACTAATATGCTCATAGAAAGTAATGCACTCCTTTAAGAGATGGAATGAGTGCTAAGCTGAGATATACAAGAATCAGAGAACAACCATGGTTAAAAGATGTCTGATTGGGACTGAAGTATAGAAACTGGGTTTGCAGCGGAGAGATCACCTTTGTGCTAAACAGACTGAATAATATTTTAAATTGGGAAAATAAATTTACAAATCAAGTTAGGACAAATTGAAGCTTAACTGAATTCAATATGTATTATACACATACATATCTTGACAAAATGCACATATACATAATGCTAATAAATACACTTAATGTTGTAAAAATTGTGAAGAGCTTGTTAGAGTTTACATCTGGAAGTAATTTCTCAAAGTCCATGACAGGGATTAGGAGTGGATTCTGTTTTAGAGATCATAGGATTAGATAGGTAAAAAATCTTTTAATAAAATTTTATATTATCAACATATTTTAATAATGCTGTATTTGGATGTTAGTAGTTAGTATGAGTTAACTAATTTATATCTGATGATTTTTTTTTACAAGTTAAAATGCTGATGGCAGAATATTGGGTGGCCAAAATTTCATTTGGGTTTTTCAATAAGATGTTATGAATGAACTTCTTGGCTACCCAATATTATTGTGGTGAGCTGTTGGAACTAGTTAGCCATGCAAAACTCAGACCTCATCTGCCACCAGAATCAGAAACTCAAAGAGTGTCACTCAGCAGTCTGTGTTTCAAGAAGCCCTCCAGTAATTCTGATGAGTGCTCAAGTTTGAGCCCTAGTAGTAACGTTAAAAGCATGCATGATCTTGGGCAAAAGAAAGCAATGGGTATAAGTCATGCTATGTAGTAGTTGTATAACTTTGGGGAACTTAGTTAATTTCTCCAGGTCTTTTTCTCATCTACATAAGAATAATACTGATACTTAGTTTACAGGTAGGTTGCTCTGAAAATTAATAAAACAATATATGTAAAATGGTTAACAGAAGGCCTAGCTCAGAGATATGCTTCAGTAAATTATTCTTACATCATTTAGTTGTTCAGTTGCTAAGTCGTGTCCAATTCTTTTGTGACCCCATGAACTGCAGCATGCCAGGTTTCCCTGTCCTTCACTATCTCCCAAAGTTTGCTCAGACTCATGTCCATTGAGTCACTGATGCTATTCAACCATCTTATCCTCTGTTGTCCCCTTTTCCTCCTGTCCTCTTATGTCATAAATATGAAGTATTCAACAGGTGGATTTTGAAGGTGAAAAGGCTTGTGTCTGAATTCTGACTTTCCTACTGATGAACTAAATTAATTAGATTACTGTAGTAGTCATGCTGTTCATCTTTAAGACAAAACTCAAAAATAAATGAATAAAGAAGAATGGTTTGGAGAGGTTATTAAGTCAGTTGGGAAGTAGTGAGTATAAGTTGTCCAAGATACTTGCCTGGGAATTAGCTGTATCTATAACTCTGGATCTCAAGAAAATATCTGCTCTGGGGTTATATCGAGATTTGGACATTAATGGCATATAGATAATAGTTGAATCTATGAAAATAGATGGATAATCTCATTTAGAGGGCTTCCTTGGTGGCTCAGATGGTAAAGCGTCTGCCTGCAATGCAGGAGACCCGGGTTTGATCCCTGGGTTGGGAAGATCCTCTGGAGAAAGAAATGGCAGCCCACTCCAATATTCTTGCCTGGAAAATTCATGGACGGTGGAGACTGGTAGGGCTGCAGTCCATGGGGTCACAAAGAGCTGGACACGACTGAGCAACTTCGCTTCACTTCATGTGAAATGAGGGAAGACAAGGACCTAAGGAATATCCACATTTAAGGGACAAGGAGAGGAGGACTACCTGGAAAAGTTAATTATTTTGAGTTTTGTCTTAAAGATGAACAGCATGATTACCACAATAATTAATTTAGTTGATCACTAGGAAAGTCAGAATTCAGACACAAACCTTTTCACCTTCAAAATCCACCTGTTGAATACTTCACGTTTACATTAAAATCATAAGGACCACCAGAGAGTCCCCCTAAACCCCCCTTCTGTCTCTGTCTCCACATTCATTAGACCCCTAACTCCTGCGAATGCTACCTCTTACCTGTATCTTGACTCACCACCTTGTGGTGGTGGTTTAGTCGCTGAGTTGTCTGACTTTTGTGACCCATCAGAGAAGGCAATGGCACCCCACTCCAGTTCTCTTGCCTGGAGAATCCCATGCACGGAGGAGCCTGGTGGGCTGCAGTCCATGGGGTCGCAAAGAGTCGGACACGACTGAGCGACTTCCCTTTCACTTTTCCCTTTCATGCATTGGAGAAGGAAATGGCAACCCACTCCAGTGTTCTTGCCTGGAGAATCCCAGGGATGGGGGAGCCTGGTGGGCTGCCGTCTATGGGGTCGCACGGAGTCGGACACGACTGAAGTGACTTAGCAGCAGCAGCAGCATGGACCGTAACTCGCCAGGCTCCTCTGTCCTTGGGATTTCCCAGGCAGGAATACTGGAGTGGGAGCCATTTCCTCTTCCGGGGCACTCACCACCTACTTTGTCTCCATTCCTACTTGGGCTACCCTGGTCCAAGTTGCCACCACTACTCCTTGGTCTATTGCAATGAGGCTTTCCCACACAGCTTGTCTTGTTTCCTTTCCATCTGTTTTCCGTTCTGCAATTAGATGAACTGAAACAATTCATACATCAGGTCATTGTAATCTTGATCTCCACAGGGAATCTTCCCTAAGTGGCTAGTCTAAGTTATATTCTTCTGCTAGAGTCTCCCAATTTCTTTCCTGGTTAGCTGTCAGCACATTCTTGATTTCTTTCTTTCTTTTTTTTTGAGAATTTCACAGCTATTTTCATGTTTCAGTTAGCAAACAACTAGATTGCAAATTTCGTGAAAAAAGACACCAAAACTGTCTGGTTCACTTCTGTATTCTCAGCACTTGACATATTGGCACATTATAGATCTTCAACAATGAATGATTACAAAGAAAGAATGAATGAAATTTATAAAGATAAAATTGGATAAAATATCAATAATCAATGACAGTCTCTGAAACATAGAAGATAATCAATAAATCTTAGTGCCTTCCACCTGCTTTCTCACTTGATTTTAGGATAATTTTATGTATCAAGAATATATGTTCCTGAAGTTGCCAGATAAATTAACAACTAGGGTTTCCCAGATGGCTCAATGGTAAAGAATCTACCCGCCAATGCAGGAGATCCCTGGGTCAGGCCCATCCCTTGGAGAAGGAAATGGCAAGCTACTTTAGGATTCTTGCCTGGAGAATCCCATGGACAGAGGAGCCTGGTGGGTTACAGTCCATGGGGTCACAAGAAGAGTTGGACATAATTAGTGATAAACAACAACAACAAAAACCAAACAGTAAGCACAGTATCTAATCTGAGCAATCTGAGAGAGGATTCAAGTTATCACCTTAGATATAAACTATTTTATTTAATAACCAATTAAACTTCAATAATAAAACCAACCTGTACTGGATGTGTTGAAAGAGCAGATTTGTTTATATCACCTTAGATATAAAATATTTTATTTAATAGCCAATTAAACCTCAATAATAAAACAAACCTGTACTGGATTTGTTGAAAAGGTAGTCCCTTGAGTACCTCAAACATTGTAAGGACTGAGACAGAAGTCATCTGTTAAGGGTGAAGAAGCTTCAAGATTTTATGCAGCCATATTTTGAGTATCATCCTGTTGCTGAAGCTGATGGAAAATGAATGGAAAAGCTCCATTTCACGGAAACACTGTTCTACTAAAATATAATTTAACTGTCAACCACGACCATTTTAAAACACTTACTGGCCTGAAGAGTTACATAAGGCAATGGATAAAAAACATCTATTATCTACCTTTGATACATACATTTTCAAATTAGGCTTGGAAATACTGACTGCTATATAAAAGAAAGGGAATAAAAGCAGAAATTAGACACTTTAGTACTGTTAATAAGTATTAGTTAGAAATAATCACCGCCTTAGTGGATAGGAGTTTGAGCAAACTCCGGGACATAGTGAAGGACAGAGAAGCCTGGCATGCTGCAGTCTACGCAGCGGCAAAGAGTCGAACATGACTTAGCAACTGAACAGCCACAAGGTAAGGGAAACATACAGAGCAACACAGAGGGAACTTGTGAGTTGGACAGGGTGATGTCAGGGCATATGTTAGCCCTTTGATGGCTTAGGAAGACTTCTTGGAGAAGGCTGAATCATTGAGGGGAGAGAAATGACTTGGCAACCAGCGTGAGCACGGCGTGGCATGGTTTCAAGCCTCCGTGCAGGAGAAAATCAGAGGAGGCCTTGAGTATGTGCCTGGAGTAATAATAACAGTAAAGTCAACTGAAATAGAAGTGCCCTTGCCTTGAGGTGCAGGGTCACATATTTTCTCACACTGCACTCAGATGTGCATGGGAAGATGCAACTTTCTTATTCTTTCTTCTTTTAAATAGCTTATCCCTCGAGCTCTAATCCCATTGAGTACTAGGAACTCGAAATTGGATTGAATATTCAGTCAATAATTTAGTGCAATCCAATAAAGTCTCCTGATTCAATGATACAGTCTCTTTAGATAACTCTCTTAAATAAATCCTAGTCGTTCTGGCTTCTGCTTTCTCCCTTTGCTCCTGATTCAGTCCAAGATGATGTCTGAGTGTATGAAGGGGAGAGATCCACATGGCCCAAATCAGTGGGAAATTCGGGGCTTTTGGAGTCAAGGGCAGTCCTGTACTGCTGATCCATTGGTTTCTAGACATAGCTCTCATCCATCATTTTCCTCAGGGGCATCTATGGTTTTCCCCAGTGAAATCACAGATCTGCTCTCCAGGGTCTGAGGTGATTATACCCACCCAGCCTGCCTCATTGGCATCACATACCCCCTAATGTCTGACTGCCACTTCTCCATTGCCTTTGGCAAATGTGACCTTAGGTACAGGATTGCTTTGTCCTTGGTAGGTACCATTAATGAGATCATCTACCCTTTTCCTGCCCTGGGGAAGCCCAGGCGCTAAAAGGAGCTTCTCTCCCACCACATGATTGCCTCAAAGAGAAAAAGGCAAAAACCCACTCTGTTTTCACCTTTCCCCACAAACTTGCCACTCCTTCCCACTGTCTCCGTTTCTGGACTTGAGATACACTGTCTCAGGGAAGTAGAAATGACCTTTGATACACACAAGGGTGAGTTTTCATGTGTTTAGTAGCCAGGAATGTGAAATCCCTCCCTCAGTTTCAAGAACTTATTGTTGTTCAGTTGCTAAGTTTTGTCCAACTCTTTGTGACCCCATGGACTGTAGCACACCAGCCTCCCCTGTCTTTCACTATCTCCTGGAGTTTGCTAAAACTATTGTTCATTAAGTGGGTTATGCTATCCAACCATCTCATCCTCTGTCACCCCCTTCTCCTCCTGCCCTCAATCCTTCCCATATTCAGGGTCTTTTCCAATGAGTCAGCTCTTCATATCAGGTAGTCAAAGTATCGAAGCTTCGACTTCAGCATCAGTCCTTTCAATGAATATTCAGGATTGAGATCCTTTAGGATTGACTGGTTGGATTTCAAGAATACCCCACAACTTAAATTTTGGTGGGAGGAAGTGTCAATTTCCACAATAAAAACTGAGATGATAACTGAGGAGGAAGAATGACAAATGGCCTGTAGCTCAGAGCCTGGCACTGACAATTTTTGGTAATTACATTTATTAATGGGATTCACAAGTTCTACTAAAGTGGCCTGGCTACTTTCACTTTTTCAAAAAATATTTATTTATTTGGCTGTATCAGGCTTAGTTGCATCACATGGGATCTTTCTTTGCAGTGCAGGGACACTCTATGGGCTTAGTTGCTTGGAGGCATGTGGGATCTCAGTTCTCCAACCAGGGGTTCAACCCATGTCCCCTGCATTGCAAGGCAGATTCTTAACCACTGGACCACCAAGGAAGTCCCCAGGCTTATCTCTTGACCTGTTAAGTGGGTTCTAAAAGAATCTAGAAAGTCTCTCTTCCACTGACAAAACCTAGGATCAGGTTGCCTCCATATCCCATATTCTTTTTCTATTATACCATGTTGCCTCTTATCATGACCAGAAAAATTTTTATTCTTCTATATAAGTAATTTGATTGACTTTTGTAACAGGGGAAAATATTTCATCTTTAAGTTTTCTCTTATCTGATTAATCATTTGGCAAGGGTCTATCTAGGATTTGGGAAAATAATAATAGCAAACATTTATGAAGCTCATATGATGAGCCAAGTAATGTGCTGTAACTCGTTACATAGATTATATAATTTATTACTCATTATGACCATCTTCCTATCACTTCAACTGATGAGGAAACTGAAGTAAGGTAAGAGTTCAGTGACTCCTCAGCATCATACAACCAACAGGAGAAGGATCTGAGTCCAGGCAGTCTGATACCATAGTCTAGTCTGTTAACTACAACATAAATATTTTCTCTGGATATTTGCATTCAATTCTATGAATGGAATTCCAGTTGAGCTATTTAAAAATCCTAAAAGATGATGCTGTGGAAGTGATGCACTCAATATGCCAGCAAATTTGGAGAACTCAGCAGTGGCCACAGGACTGGAAAAGGTCACTTTTCATTCCAATCTCAAAGAAAGGCAATGCCAAAGAATGCTCAAACTACTGCACAATTGCACTCATCTCACACGCTAGTAAAGTAATGCTCAAAATTCTCCAAGCCAGGCTTCAACAGTACATGAACCGTGAACTTTCAGATGTTCAAGCTGGATTTAGACAAGGCAGAGGAACCAGAGATCAAATTGCCAACATCTGCTGGATCATAAAAAAGCAAGAGAGTTCCAGAAAAACATCTATTTCTGCTTTATTGACTATGCCAAAGCCTTTGACTGTGTAGATCACAACAAACTGTGGAAAATTCTGAAAGAGATGGGAATACCAGACCACCTGACCTGCCTCTTGAGAAATCTGTATGCAGGTCAGGAAGCAACAGTTAGAACTGGACATGGAACAACAGACTGGTTCCAAATCGGGAAAGGAGTATGTCAAGGCTGTATATTGTCACCCTGTTTATTTAACTTACATGCAAAGTACATCATGAGAAATGCTGGGCTGGATGAAACACAAGCTGGAATCAAGATTGCCAGGAAAATTATCAATAACTTCAGATATTCAGATGACACCATAGTTATGGCAGAAAGTGAAGAACTAAAGAATCTCTTGATGAAAGTGAAAGAGGAGAGTGAAAAAGTTGGCTTAAAACTCAACATTCAGAAAACTAAGATCATGGCATCTGGTCCTAGCACTTCATGGCGAATAGATGGGGAAACAATGGAAATAGTGACAGACTTTACTTTTTTGGGCTCCAAAATCACTGCAAATGGTGACTGCAGCCAGGAAATTAAAAGACGCTTGGTCCTTGGAAGAAAAAAGTTATGACCAACTTAGCATATTAAAATGCAGAGATATTACTTTGCTAACAAAGGTCTATCTAGTCAAAGCTATGGTTTTTCCAGTAGTCATGTATGGATGTGAGAGTTGGACTATAAAGAAAGCTGAATGCTGAGGAATTGATGCTTTTGAACTGTGGTGTTGGAGAAGACTCTTGAGAGTCCCTTGGACTGCAAAGAGATCCAACCAGTCAATCTTAAAGGAAATCAGTCCTGAATATTCATTGGAAGGACTGATGCTGAAGATGAAACTCCAATACTTTGGCCACCTGATGCGAAGAACTGACTCACTGGAAAAGACCTTGATGGTGGGAAAGATTGAAGGCGGGAGAAGCAGGGGACGACAGAGGATGAGATGGTTGGATTGCATCACCAACTCAATGAACATGAGTTTGGTAAACTCCAGGAGTTGGTGATGGACAGGGAGGCCTGACATGCTACAGTCCTTAGGGTCTCAAAGAGTCAGACATGACTGAGCAACTGAACTGAACTATGACATTCATTAAAGATTTATTCTGTACCAAACAATATTTTAAGTGCTGAGTTACAAAGATCTATCTAATTCAAATTTTTGACCTCTGTACTATTCACATTTGGGGCTGGGTAATTCCATTCTGGGCATTATAAGATTTTAGCAGCATCCTTGGCCCCTCCCCATTGGATACCTGTGGCACCTTTCAAGTTGTGACCATCAAAAATGTCTTCAGACATTGCCAAATGTCCCCTAGGGGACAAAATTGCCTCCTTTGAGAACCACTGATTGAATCCTATATCTATCTATGTATCTATCTATTTATCTATTTACCCTTCCATATTTTTTTCTCATTTTGTATGCTGTAACTTTAAAAATATGTTCATATAATACCACAAAGTGTTCTGCATTTGCAGAGTTTCCATATGACCCCATTCAATTCAATCTTTTATCTTTTGTTAGATTTAATAACCACGGAAACAGACCTTGTGTTATGTGAAGGAGAATTTTTGACAAAAGTGCTAAAAGCAAAAGAATTTTAAATCTAAACTCAGGAGAAATGTATTAACTCCCTTGACATTTATCTTTTACACTCAATATCTTGAATTTAGTGTCAAAAGTACCAGAGTAACTATTAAATGAACAAAACTTTAGTGCTATAATAGTTGGGGTAAGCAGAATAATGGCTCTCCCAAAGATGTTCATGTCCCAATTCCCAGTTACTGTCACGTCACCTTACATGGCAAAAAATACAGGGGTGATTAAGATGATTTTCAAGTATTTAGATTAGGCTGGATTATCCAGGTGAATTCATTGTAATTACCAGGGCCCTTATAAGGGTAAGAAGCAGGGGAGAATTGGGATCAGAGAAGGAACTGTGATGATGGAGAGGAGAGAGAGAGAGAGATGAAGATGCTATGCTGCTGTCCTTGAAGATGGAGGAAAGAGGTCTCCATGAACCAAGTAGACCAGACAGCGTCTAGAAGCTCAAAAAGGCAAGGAGATAACAGATCCTCCCCTACAGCCTCCAGAAAGACATCTTGCAGGCATCTTGATTGTGGCCTAGTGAAACCTATTTCAGACTTTTGACCTCCAAAGCTATAAGATAGTAAACTTGTACTGTTTTAAGCTATTAATTTTGTGATCATTCATTACAGTGGTGATAGCAAACTAAGGTAGTTCTTTATCTTTGAAATTCGAGGTGAGCTGGAACTGCATACGGTCCTTCAAGAATTTTAGTAAAGAAGGAAGAAAACTAACCTTTGGTGAACACTTACTATGTGTTAGGTACTGCAGAAGAATTGATGGTTTTGAACTGTGGTGTTGGAGAAGACTCTTGAGAGTCCCTTGATGCAGGGAGATACAACCAGTCCATCCTAAAGGAAATCAGTCCTGAGTGTTCATTGGAAGGAATGATGTTGAAGCTGAAACTCCAATACTTTGACCACCTGATGCGAAGAGGTGACTCATTAGAAAAGACCCTGATTCTGGGAAAGATTGAGGGCAGGAGGAGAAGGGGAACGACAGAGGATGACATGGTTGGATGGCATCACTGACTCAATAGACATGGGTTTGGGTGGACTCCGGGAGTTGGTGATGGACAGGGAGGCAGGGCTGCTGTGATTCATGGGGTCACAAAGAGTCAGACACGCCTGAGCAACTGAACTGAAACTGAACTGCAGGAGTGCTTCATTTGTTAATCAATTAATACTGTTAATCACTCCAGGAGATAAGCTTTATTTTCTTTATGTTTTACACAGAAACTTCATTCAGGGAGGTTAAGGAATTTATCCAAAGTTAATAGCAGACCCAGGGAGTTTACCAAGATCTGCCTGTTCATTCACATCAGAGCATACTACCAGTCAGCACTCCCTACCATAATTATAAACACTATTGGATTCAGTATATTTACTATAAGAGATCCCAGGCTAAGTTATTTGTAAATTCTATTAGCACAAATGATATAAATGTGGTAGATGTCGTCATTTGGGATTTATCAATTAAACAAATGCAGTTTGGTCTCTTCACCGCATGCAGTTATTTTCCCAAAAAGGCGTTGTTTACTGCCTTTTGCTTGGCTCTGGAAGTCCAAGGTCTTTGGCAGACAAAGACATTAGTCTCAGCTTCTGTTTAGTCTAACATTTTCATTTTCAAAAAGCTGGTGGTAAATCAAGCTGAGAGCCAGATACCCAGTCGAAAATTGATTTAGTAAGGCATTGTAACTCACTAGTTACAATCCAACTTTTTGCCTTTCAGTGTATTCTCTTCATTAACTGTCAAATCTAAGGACCCACACACACACACTCCTCTCGCCCCCTCTCACCTTCTCTCCCTGACAAATAGACTTTGGAAGAAAATATTAATAGATAAATGTAGACATTTGAGACAGGATGATTCAAGCAGCAGAAATTAAAAAAAAAATTATATTCCTCACTAATGGACTTTTCCCTAAATGTGTTTTTCCTCTAAGGTAAAAAACATATTGGATATAATATAGTTATGTTGACTCTTACTTAGGATCTAAAAAGTTAAAGCCATCTCTTTATAAAACAAGTAGTTTGCTTTAGGGAGAGATTATTTCTCATTCAAATTCATAACTCCCAAGCATCCTGTACATGTCCAATAAATGATGATTAAATTGAATTCTGTAACCCACTCATACAGTCAAGAAATAATAGTGAGCAATTCTAGGAGAAAAAATTATGAGTTCATTTATTAGCTTTGGTTTTTCTTGCAGGG
Organism: Aepyceros melampus; assembly: GCA_006408695.1. Taxonomy (NCBI): domain Eukaryota; kingdom Metazoa; phylum Chordata; class Mammalia; order Artiodactyla; family Bovidae; genus Aepyceros; species Aepyceros melampus. The sequence continues at coordinate 139,901 of SJXQ01001707.1, forward strand.
GAACAGCTTATAAATTCTTAAATAATTTGAATAGCTTTGTTTTCTGTTTCTGTTTTTTGCTTTAAGGGAATAACTGGGAAACAATCAGTGAAAAAGAAATGTGTCCAATCTGGATGGCCATATCAGGATCATCCAGAAGTAAGGAGGGCTAGAGGCCAAGGAACATTTGCAGGGGAAATAGAGACCTCCAACTGCTTCCTTAAGAACTAAATTCTAAAATGGGTTCCAATTTCACTCCTTTCCTTAATAGCTTGCATGAATCCAATGTGCATTTACTGAATTTGGAGATCAAGTTATGATATACTGAATAGAAATTCTTTACTGGTATAACTCACAAACAGATGCATAAAAGTAGCCCAGTCAGTTCAGAAAGATAATTCCCACAATCTAACAAAAGAAACTATCATAGGAACTGTGTTGTCTTTTTCTAGAAACAGTGTTCTCACAGTGATGTTTGTGCCCTAAACTCAATACAGCGACGTGACTTTGCTGACAAAGGTCTGTATAGTCAAAGCTATGGGTTTTCCAGTAGTCAAGTACAGATATGAGAGTTAGACCATAAAGAAGGCTGAAGGCCAAAGGATTGATGCTTTTCAATTGTGGTGCTGGAGAAGACTCTTTAAGTTCCTTGGACTGCAAGGTGATCAAACCAGTCAATGCTAAAGGAAATCAATCCTGAATATTCATTGGAAGGACTGATGCTGAAGCCGAAGCTCCAATACTTTGGCCACCTGATGTGAAGAGCTGACTTATTGGAAAAGACCATGATCCTGGGAAAGACTGAGGGCAGGAGGAGAAGGAGGCGACAGAGAATGAGATGGTTGGATAGCATCACTGACTCAGTGGACATGAATTTGAGCAAACTCTGGGAGATAGTGGAAGACAGGGGAGCCTGATGTGCTGCAGTCCATGGGGTCCCAAAGAGTTGGACATGACTTAGTAACAGAGTATCAAAACTCAGTGCTCTAACTCCTAAGCCCTTATGCTACTGTTCTATTTGCCCACCATGCCTGAAATACCCTCTACTACTTTAACAAGGCAATAATATCTTTTAAGGGAAGAGTATTAGACTAAATCACATCACTTTGGCACTCTGCTGGCAGTGGCGCTGTGTTGGTCTCTTAACCGCTCTGGGACTCTGTGTTCTCACACCCAAAAGGATTGAATCATACTCAACTGGAACAGTGCTCAGATCACGAGGAATGCTGTACATATGAGAGCAGTTCGTAAATGGTAGTGCTTGATAAAATGTGAAAAAGTATTATCATTGCTCTGTCTCATTACAAATTTCTGCAATAAAATTCTGCTGAAAAACCATCTAAGATGCCTCTTCACCTGCCAGGGGATGACCTTGTGTTTCATTTTCTGTTCTGTCCCTCCCTATCCAGCACCCTCCCCGCCTTTTTCGCAGTTACTTGATGGCTTGAATTGTGGTTAAGATTGTGCCTGCCTCATTATCACTTTAAAACTTAAGTAACATGATGTCCAGTCTGTTGAAAAGGAGATAAAATTAAAGTACTGCCACTCAAGTCTTCCCAAGTCATCTAATTTTCTTGATTCGATTTTGAAATCTTATTTCCTCCTAAGAGGCAGGTAGATTGGTAATCGTCATAGCTTTTGTACAAGGTAAATGGTTCCTCTCTTTTCTTCTTTTTATAGAATATATAGAGTTGGGAGAGTAGATAGAACACTCAAGATACAAATGGATGATAAAGTAACTTGTATAATCTACTCTACTTTATTGATTTCTTAAAAAAAATTTTAGAAACACTTTTATTTGGCAGTAATCTCAAACTTAGAGAATATGCAGGTATAAAAATGGCTTCATTTGATTTCTGAAGGGAAAGTTTGCTTCCTGGAGGTATTTATCTTCACTGGGAAAACAAAAAAGAAACAATGCTACGATGTAGATTAAGTAAATGAGCCAGATTCTTAAGCTTCACAATTTATGAAAAGAAAACAGTGAAGCCTGCTGAAGTTTTATGTAACTGTTTTAAAGCAGAACTTCCTCTTGGCATCTTCTCTTTCATGTTTTGCTTCTGAATTGTTCTCATAAATAGTAGAAAGAGTTAAGATGAGATTATGCTTCAGAAATGATTATTTTTCCTGTGAGAACTCAAAATATGTTGATTAGAAGAATATATAGTTGGTAAAAAAAAAAAGAATTAGTCATTATACAGAATTTTTCTCTCCCTCTGTTATTCCATTTTTCTCTATAGCTGATTTTTTGTAAATCACTGTAATCAACATTCTTAGGTCTTAAATAATTTTTCTTTCACTGAGCACTTGAGTCATTGTACAGTGTAGCTTCTTAGGAGTTTCAGGAAAAAATTTTGTTTTCTATTGGTGAACTCCAGCTTTTTCTCAATTTGTTCCAAATTTTCTTCTGTGAGATCCTAAATGTCTGACTTTTCATTTGTAAAAGTCTTAAAGGAAACAACTTTTATGATACAGTATTATTTGCTATGTATTTTCATTTTTATCTTTCTTTTTAGATGTACGTACAACTGTGTTATCTTTAATGTCTCTGGTTTCTACTAAGGAAGCTCGAGTTTTCTCCTAGTATAAATACCTGTGTCATTTTGATGTGAAATTTTTAGAAATAGTTTCTATGGAAAGACTTTCATAATGAATTTGGTTTAAATATTTCAGTTCAGTTCAGTTCAGTCGTGTCCAACTCTTTGCAACCCCATGAATCGCAGCACGCCAGGCCTCCCTGTCCATCACCAACTCCCAGAGTTCACTCAGACTCACATCCATCGAGTCAGTGATGCCATCCAGCCATCTCATCCTCTGTTGTCTCCTTCTCCTCCTGCCCCCAATCCCTCTCAGCATCAGAGTCTTTTCCAATGAGTCAACTCTTTGCATGAGGTGGCCAAAGTACTGGAGTTTCAGCTTTAGCATCATTCCTTCCAAAGAAATCCCAGGGCTGATCTCCTTCAGAATGGACTGGTTGGTCCATTAAATATTTACTACCTAACATATCCTCGAACTTTAAAGACTAGATTTTCAGTTGTCAACAACACAAAACACTATCAATGATATCCAGGTCAAATCATCCACATCAATAAATTGGTAGGTAGTTTTTAGAAAATATGGCAGGTTTTTATCTTTTGTGGTCATTGCTGCTTAATTGAAGTAATATTTGTTTCCAATGTGCAAAATCTGTGCTAGGTATCTTTAAGGATATAAAGATGGGTGAGATGTATAGTCTAGGGCCTTGCAGAGTTTATAAAGATATAGATATTCAAAGATTTAAATACAATATCTAAAATACTAACTGAAAGACCAGACCTAGAACCCAATGTAAATCAGTATCAATATACTAAAGGTCAAAGTTTAAAAAGTTTTGTTGTTCTTAAAAAGGGTAATTAAATAATTAAATCAAAAGTAACTTTCCCACAATAATAAACTGGTTCAATAATATAAGGATCTCATGTTATTAAATCCAACTTAACAACTTAGCTACTATAATTCCATTTTAAAACATTATTATATCTTAAGTGTAATAGTCAGTTTTGATTGTTAGATGCATTGAAGTTTTACAACATTTCACAGTAGTTTAAATAATATAAACTCCAAGCTGTGGTGTTAAATAACGATCTTTAAAATGAAACGAGGAATAGCCTTAATAGGAAGATCTGCAAGAGTCACCAGGATCATCAAATTACATACAGTGTAGTGCTCATTTTATCTTTAGTTTATTTGAGATAACAAAGAGGACTCTGAATCGCGGTTGATGAGCTGTGTTTGCAGCTGCCTTAGCTGCTCTGGCCCCGTCTTCTGGCCTATAATACTTGACTGCAGAGAAGGAGACAGCAATAGCAACACCATCGCCTGGGCACCGCGGGTCCCTTCTTCTCTTCATCTTTGCTCTTCTCTGCAGATGCACCTGATGGTACTGAGAGGATGTTTCCCTCCTTACTCTGGTTCCTTAGTTCCTTGCTAGTGATGATATGCTGGTCGCATTCTAAGCTCTTTCTGTATATTACCTTAATTAATCCTCACCTCAACAACTTTATCACTCCCCTCGTTTAACAGCTGAAGAAATGGAGGGCAGAGAGAGGTTAAATAACTCGCCCAATATTACCCAAGTAGTCGCAGTGTAGCTCAGGATCAAACATAGGCACGCTGCCCATGCTGTTAACTTCACCGTCTCCGGTGAATAATTGTTGAATGAATGAAAAGCATTTTCTCTCCAAATCTATTTGAAAATGCCATAACTGAGATAGCTTCTTCAACAGTCTTCTTAACTCCAATTTCTGTTCCCTCTAGTCAGCATTAAATCCCACATCCGGACTGATATTTCAGGCTTTTTGTTATGCTTTCATTACGGCCCCAAGCCTTCTGAAGCACATCAATCCACCTAAAATATTTATCCCTATATTTCACACATGTATACATTTTAATCTTTTAAAATATCTCCTTTTTCTTGTGCACATGTACTTTCTATGACTAGAAAACTGGAAGAAACTATACATAATTTTTTTCTGGTTACAATATATTCAGTTTTTCATATTTAAGATAATGTACCATACCTGTCATTCATATCAATGTGAGTGAAGTGAACTAGTGAAAGTTGCTCAGTCATGTCCGACTCTTTGCAACCCCATGGACTGAATTCCCCAAGCCAGAGTGGGTAACTGGAGTGGGTAGCTATTCCCTTCTCCAGCAGATCTTCCCAACCCAGGAAATGAGCCAGGGTCTCCTGCATTGCAGGCAGATTCTTTATCAGCTGAGCTACCCAGGGAAGCCAATGAAAATGAAAAAAAATCAGTGGTTTAAGAACCCGTTGACTGTTGACTACCAATATGTCAGGGATTTTTATCTGATTTTTGAATGAGTCAATCAAATGACAATTAGCAATTCTGACTCTAAAAGACATGTAAACTGAGATGTTGACATTCTCTATATTTATGTTACCATTCTGCTATGTGTCTGGAGTGGACCCATAACATGACAAAAAAATGAAGAACCCTGGTGCAAATCCAATATTTACATGGTTCCATAACAGCACAAACAAGTAAAGGTGGTGCATAAAGGAATACTTAACAATGTCTATAGGCTAGACTCAGAGGGATTTGTTATAATGAGCATGCAGAATCTCTGTAACCTTCTGACAACCTCTAGTTTTGTTTGGCTTGTAAAGCATAGAGGGGAAAATAGCTCAGTGGGAACAAAAAGGATTTGAACCTTTAACTCTCTTTTATTCAGCTTGATCCCTCCATTTTCTTCAACAAATTGAATTAGAAGCAGAAGGATATAGGATTCCTCAGGCATAATAGCATGAAGTTGCAGGATTAGGGGTTGGGCCCTTGTTTGGCTTTCCATACTTCCCTCTGCTGGTGTGACCCAGGCAGCAAACACTGCCTTTGGCTTTATGACCAAGGTCAGACCTTCTAACTGTTCTGTTCTCCATGTGAGTGACTGCAGACAGGGAAGGTCAGGACTCAGTGAATTGCTGTTACTCAGGACATTTTCTTAAGTATAAAATAAGAAATTAAGGCTTTTGTCATTACGAAAGTGAAATCAGCTCAGTGAGAGTGGAAACAAAATGAGGATTACTGCCAGTTATGGGCAGTTGGCAGAGAAGGCAATGGCACCCCACTCCAGCACTCTTGCCTGGAAAATCCCATGGACAGAGGAGCCTTGTAGGCTGCAGTCCCTGGGGTCACTAAGAGTTGGATACGTCTAAGTGACTTCACTTTCACTTTCATGCATTGGAGAAGGAAATGGCAGCCCACTCCAGTGTTCTTGCCTGGAGAATCCCAGGGACGGCGGAGCCTGGTGGGCTGCCGTCTATGGGGTCGCACAGAGTCGGACACGACTGAAGTGACTTAGCAGCAGCAGCATGGGCAGTTGGGTAGTTACTTTCTGAAATATTTTTAAAAGTATGTCCAAGGAGCAAGTGAAGGCAAATTTTCTGAAAGACACTAACCAGTTGAAATATGAAAATGTTAAAATTTCTAAGCATTAAATTTAAATGATGAAGAATAAAGATGTGCCCAAGGCACTTGTTCTGACATGTGGAGAAAAGATTATTGCAGATGACTGAACCAGAACAGAAGTTTAGAGAAGGTTACAAGGGAAATAAAAAGAAAAGTCACTTTTTTATCATGATGACTAGAAACACCACTAATAGCATATCTAATTTTAAAATGCTCACATATAACTATTTTGAATAACACTGATATGTTCTTGAAATTAAAATCAAGAAAAATTAAAAAAATGTAAGTAATAATAATGCAAACACATCTGTGTAACTCTTCAAAAGTAGTCTTTAATTTTTTTTCTCTTTTCTCTCTACTCTTGAGTTTCACCCCTAAGATCCTCAGTACATATTTGTGGTACTGAATTGAAAGCAATCATTGAATGCTAAAGCAGTTCTAGGACTGTTTCTTCATTTGAGCCTCAAAATGGCTCTCTGATGTAGTGGATGTACAAGGTAGGGGATATAACACAGAAACTGTGAGGTCAGATAGAGGCCAACCACCAAGTTTTAGCAGTAGGAGACCTCGGGCTAAAGCAGCGGATGTATCTGAGCCTTAGTTTACTCCTCTGTAAAACAGAGATATAAATATTATCTAGGTATTAGGTTGAACCTCAATGGTGAGGAGTATACCTGAAACATTAGCAGTGTGTCTGATACAAAGCAAAACTCAGTAATTCTTAGCTATGATGATGATTTAATCTGATGCTGATGTTCAAGCAACAGTGGTTAAATGAGTTCAGTTCGGTTCAAGTTCAGTCGCTCAGTTGTGTCCGACTCTTTGCGACCCCATGAATTGCAGCACGCCAGGCCTTCCTGTCCATCACCAACTCCCGGAGTTCACTCAAACTCACAACCATCGAGTCGGTGATGCCATCCAGCCATCTCATCCTCTGTCATCCCCTTCTCCTCCTGCCCCGAATCCCTCCCAGCACCAGAGTCTTTTCCAATGAGTCAACTCTTTGCATGAGGTAGGCAAAGTACTGGAGTTTGAGCTTTAGCATCATTCCTTCCAAAGAACTCCCAGGACTGATCTTTAGAATGGATTGGTTGGATCTCCTTGCAGTCCAAGGGACTCTCAAGAGTCTTCTCCAACACCACAGTTCAAAAGCATCAATTCAACCATCCATCAAATTAGTACCAGGAGGTCTCTACTCCTAAGCTTATGATCTTTAAAAAAAAATAATATAAGAAAGCAATCTCTTAATAATGGCATCTTTTAAATAGTCTTTCTGAATGAATAAAATATTGCTTCATGTTTATTGAATTTGGACCATGTAATTATAGGAATAAATGATGCTTCATTCCTAATTGTAAAGATGTATATGTCTGACAACTTTTATTTCTATGGGCTGTTAAAACATTACTGTCTAATTATCCTAAGACTGGTGGCTTTGTTGAACTGGGTAGATATTACTTTAAAGACTCAAGAGAAAGGCATATTAGGAGGACCTGTACATCAGAGCCTCAAAGAGAACTCACATTTTCATGGTATTTAAAAAAGCACAGCATATCAATTTTTGGATAAACTCTCCCAAAGGAAACCATTACCAACTTCCAAAAAGCTAACATCAGAAAATATCAATGAAATATACAGTTTATCAAATTCCACAGAAATGCATCTGATATGCTACTAAAAATAGAAGCACCTTGAGAGCTTTTAATGGAAACTAGTTTTACCAATACATTGTGTGGAAGGAGAGTATTAAGAACGTTGTGAAGGATAAAATGGAGGAGACAAGGGAGTTAATCATTGCTGTGTGTTGTTTAATGATAATATGTGAATTTTTTGCCTATAAATGTGCATAGTTCTGAGATTTTAAATATATTCATCTTTGTATTAATGAATAACAATGTCTTCAAAGTCTAATCTCTATTTCCCTATGTTCTTACTGAATTTAATTTTAGACCATATACCACTTATCAAGGAATTGCTATATTATGTAAAATGAAGTCGCTCAGTCGTGTCTGACTCTTTGTGGCCCGTGGACTGTAGCCCACCAAGCTCCTCCGTCCATGGGATTCTCCAGGCAAGAATACTGGAGTGGGTTGCCATTTCCTTCTCCAGGGGATCTTCCTGACCCAGGGATTGAACCCAGGTCTCCCACATTGCAGGCAAATGCTTTAACCTCTGCACCACCAGGGAAGCCCATGTGTAAAGCTGAAAGGAAAGACATGGAATTTTCTGAAAATGGAAAATTACAATGCTTCTCTCTGATTTTTCTATTCAGTTTACATATAGCCAAAGATCACTTCATGGCAAACAAATGGGGAAACAATGGAAACAGTGACAAGTTTTAGGGCTCCAAAATCACTGCAGATGGTGATTGCAGCCATGAAAATAGATGCTTGCTCCCTGGAAGCAAAGCTATGACCAACCTAGACAGCATATTAAAAAGCAGAGACATTACTTTGCCAACAAATGTCCATATATTCAAGCTATGGTTTTTCCAGTAGTCATGTATGGATGTGAGAGTTGAACTAAAAATAAAGCTGAGCACCGATGAATTGATACTTTTGAACTGTGGTGTTGGAGAAGACTCTTGAGAGTCTCTTGGACTTCAAGGAGATCCAATCAGTCTATCCTAAAGGAAATCAGTCCTGAATGTTCATTGGAAGGACTGATGCTGAAGCTGAAACTCCAATACTTTGGCCACCTGATGCGAAGAACCGACTCTTTGGAAAAGACACTGATGCTGGGAAAGATAGAAGGTGGGAGGAGAAGGGGATGACAGAGGATGAGATGCTTGGATGGCATCACCGACTCAATGGACATGATTCTGAGTAGGCTCTGGGAATTGGTGATGCACAGGGAAGCCTGCCATGCTGCAGTCCCTGGGGTCGCAAAGAGTCGGACACGATTGAGCAACTGAACTGAACTGAAAAATAATCGAAGTGATTTTGCATAAAATCCAGTATTCTTTCCTTTAACCATTGACAAGAAAATATGCACCTCTTTCTGTTTGCTGTGCTGGCATCAGTGACATTTTCACAATCCTGATAGTTCTATCTTGAAATCTCTGACTTTTGGAACCTCCTGCTTTCTCTCTCTTGGCTTCTGCATTCAGTCAATTGGGAAGTCTGGGTAACTCTCCCTCTACTGCATGGGCTAATGCATGCTCTTCCCTTAAGACATGATCCCAATCCCATCACCTCCTCTAGGAAGCTCTGCTGAACCCCAGTTGGCCCCTGTCTTTTGTATTTCCACAATCCTTTGGGGATGCCCATTTTATCACTGAGCTTGCCACATCTTGCTATAATTATTGCCAATAATATTCTCCTAGGGCAGTGGTTCTCAAATTTCACCACATATTAGAATCACAAATACTTAAAAAGCAAGTAAATTGGGATTCAGGCCAACATACATATTTTTAAGAGCAGCACGTCTCAAATTTTAATGTGTACGGTGGTGGTGGTAGTTTAGGTGTTTAGTCGTGTCTGACTCTTGTGACCCCATGGATGTAACCCGCCAGGCTCCTCCGTCCATGGGATTCCCCAGGAAAGAATACTGAAGTGGGTAGTCATTTCCTTCTCCTGGTCATCTTCCCAAACCACAGATTGAACCCACCGGCCCTTGTTTCCTGTGCTGCAGAGGGATTTCTTACCACATATCCACAAGGGAAGCCCCTTAATATGCCTAAAATTCACCTAAAATTCCGCTTTTGTTGAAAAGCAGGTTCTGATTCAAAAGATCTCAGGTGAGGGCCTCAGAATTTACATTTCTGACAAGCTCCCAGGTGAAGCAGATGCGGCTTATGCTAAATCAGCTAAAAGTTCCCCCAAATGGTTATGTATTTTAGAAAACAATATACTCCTTATCTGTATCGATACCTATATCTTAAGCTCACAAACTTTTACCCGATATAGGACCACTTCTTTCTACCCTTACCTGTCACTACCTTTTCAGATGAGTAGAAGTGTTGAGAATTGTCTCATAAATCAGAGTGTGGGCTGTGAGTCTTTCAGCTGTAACTGGCCTTCCTCACTTCTATACACAATAAGTGCATCCCTTGCTAGCTGTGCCATGTACGTGTCCCTGTGTAAATCTTTCTGTCCACAGAGAAATGCTGAGGGGCATTAATTAAGACAGCAGGGCTTCCCAGGTGGTGCTAGTGGTAAAGAACACGCCTGCCAATGCAAGAGACGTAAGAGACATGGGTTTGATCCCTGGGTCAGGAAGATCCCCTGGAGGAAGGCATGGCAACCCACTCCAGTATTCCTGCCTGGAGAATCCCCATGGACAGAGAAGCCTGGTGGGCTACAGTCCATGGTGTTGCAAAGGGTCGGACATGACTAAAGCAACTGCACACACACACACACACACACACACACGCAAGCATTAAGATAGCATGAGAAGGAAGGTTTTGCTACCTTTGCTTGTGCTTCAGTTTTAAAGCTCATCTTGTATTCACTTCATGGTTTTATTTATTTATTTTATTGAAGGATAATTGCTTTACAGAGTTTTGTTGTTTTCTGTCAAATTCGACATGAATCAGCCATAGGTATACATATGTCCCTTTCCTTTTGAACCCCCTCCCATCTCCTGCCCCGTCCCACCCCTCTAGATTGACAGAGAGCCTCTGTTTGAGTTTCCTGAGCCATGTAGCAAATTCCCATTGGCTATCACTCTGGCCTCCAGATCCATTTTCTGCTGTTTCTTGGAAGCTTATGTGGCTTTCTTTTTTCTCCTTCTACATCTGTTAGCCTCTTGCTCCCACACCCATTCTCTCATTTTCCTCCATTGTTACTGTCATCCCTATCGACTTGCACCCAAATAACTGGAACCAAGGAATGCATATATAAATATAAACAGAACACACATATAAATATTACATTACTTACAATGTAAAAACGTCTTTCTTCTAAAGTGCATTTGCTCAATGGCCTTACTTTTCCTCAGTTAATGCCTCTATCTGTTGCATGAAAAGATGAATCTTTTCAGTTTTAGGTCTTAAGAATAGGCTTTGAGTAGCTATTATTTCAGAGAAGGCAATGGCACCCCACTCCAGTACTCTTGCCTGGAAAATCCCATGGACAGAGGAGCCTGGTGGGCTGTGGTCCATGGGGTCGCTAAGAGTCGGGCACGACTGAGTGACTTCACTTACACTTTTCACTTTCATGCCTTGGAGTAGGAAATGGCAACCCACTCCAGTATTCTTGCCTGGAGAAACCCAGGGACAGAGGAGCCTAGTGAGCTGCCGTCTATGGGGTTGCACAGAGTCGGACACGACTGAAGCGACTTAGCAGCAGCAGCAGCAGCAGCAGCTATTATTTTTGGGCTTCCCAGATGGCACAGTGGTAATGAATCCACCTGCAATGCAGGAGATGCAGGAGACGTGGGTTCAATCCCTGGGTCAAGAAGATCCCCTGGAGGAGGAAATGCAACCTGCTTCTGTATTCTTGCCTGGAGAATCCCACGAACAGAGGAGCCTGGCAGGCTACAGTCCCTGGGGTTGCGGAGTCTGACAGGACTGAAGCGACTTAGCACAATAGCACAGTTTAAGTTCTATTAGCTTTTGTACATCTTTATATGTCAATCTCACCACAGTCTTTTGGTTCTCAGCGTTTGCACCAAGGCACTCTGTTGTGCAGCAGGGAACTCACTGCAGCACCGGGAAATATTTTTAAAAATTGAGGGAAACACAGTGCAATGGCAACCCACTCCAGTACTCTCGCCTGGAAAATCCCATGGACGGAGTAGCCTGGTAGGCTGCAGTTCATGAGTTCGCACAGAGGTGGACACGACTGAAGCGACTTAGCAGCAGCAGCAGCAGCAGCAGCAAACCTTGAGGTATCAGACATCTTGTGAATTACTAACTCAGAGTAGTTCACAGTTTCAACAGTAGGTGGTGCTACCTTCCTTTTGATGATGTCATATATTAATATTTGTGAAGCTGAGTTTCCCACAATGCACGCGCATGTGCTCAGTTGCTTCAGTCGTGTCCAACTCTTTGTGACTCTATGGACTGTAGCCCGCCAGGCTTCTCTGTCCACGGGATTCTCCAGGCAAGAACACTGGAGTGGGTTGCCATGTTTTCCTCCAGGGAATCATTCCCATCCGGGGATTGAACCTGTGTCTTTTGCATTGCAGTTGGATTCTTCTACTGCTGAGCCACTGGGGAAGCCCATGTTAAAAAGCAAATATGGTGCAGAAATCAATGTGGAAAAGTTGTGCAGTGGAAAAGTGCAATGCAAAAAAGTGGACCAACCTGTTGCCTCATGAGAAGCAAATCTGTTTTTCCTTTTTTAAATATTTATTTTTTGCCCAGTTTTAATTGTGGTAAAAAAATTGTAGTCTTATCTCTTTGTTGATAAAATATAAAGACAGATTCACAAAAATGCCTTATCAATAGTTCAGGAACACCTCTTACATACATTTGATAGAACAATGCTGGCATCTACGATAACTTCAGTTATTGCGCTTGACTTTTTCCCCAGGGTATATTTCTTCTTTATGGATTAGAGCATCAAGGAGGTGGGGGAGGGGCAGATGAGGGGAGGAAGAAGGGCAATTTTTCTTGCTGCCATAGAGTATACAAGTCCAATGAATCAAATTGAAGCTGTGATTGTGAAGGGATTTTCCCACAAGCCTCTACGTTTACCACCCACTGAGAGATCTGTTAATTACATCATTTTACTTTGGCAATGATATAAAAATAATCAGCTTCCATGTCAATGTATGGCAAAACCAATACAGTATTGTAAAGTAAAATAAAGTAAAAATTAAAAAAATTTAATATATTATATTCAATGGAGTTTTCATCGATAACAATAACTTCTTTCTGCACCTACTATGTGCCAGCTACTAGTTCTTGTCTCACTTTACACTGCACCTCTCTGAGGTAGATAGGCTTTGCTTCTGCATTTTCTAGATGAAGAAACCAAAGCCTGAAAAGGTTAACAACCTTTGTGGGCCACACAACTGGCACCTGTCAGCACAGTGAAATGGCCTCAGATCTGCCTGAGTCCACAGCTCGCACCTCTTCCCCACAGCAATATTACCTCTCACAATTATAATCATAAAACTGATTCTTCTGAGGTTTTACCCATTGCTGATTCTAGTGTTTTGAAATATCTGTATTTAAAAATACATGCTATTGTTTAATGTAAAATGGCATCACAATTTGAGAAGAAAAAGAAAAGAAAAAGGGGAGTCAATTATTTGAATAAAGCACTTTTAAAAACTTAATCTTGGATGACAATAATGTTATTTGTATTGTAGAAAGTGTTTTTAAGATTACAGGATTTTTTTTACAAAAATTGCCCCTATTAATGTAGTGCTATTCAAATTTCACAAAGGAAATGGAGTGAAGTATGAGTAAGTGGACTGTCTTTCTTCAGCAGTCACACAGCATGTGAATTTCATAGCAAATACAAGGCTAGTCCCTCAAGGATCCATGTTGATGTTCACCCCTTCACTGAATACTTCCTCTCTTACGTTATGCTACATTAATAATTCACTTCATTGGAAAAATGCCTGGTTACCTCAGCCTAAACCATAGATGGTTTTCCTTCATTTATTCTGGTAGATAGTTAAAAAGAATATTTCATCCGCTTATTCAGGGATATTTGATAACAGATTGAAGTGTGAACATGCAGCCCTTGGAATCTGTAAAATTTATGCTATTTGCATGATATCCAAATATAGATATTCTAAAATTGTAGTTGTACTCATAAATGAAAACTTTTATCATCTCTATTATGTTTGTCCCTAGATTGTTTATGGAAAGGATGTGTGACAATTATTTTCCTGATCAGTATCATGTTCTGAAACAGAGAATCTACAGAGTACAGACCTGTATTCCTGTCTTTCTCACTTCTTAGCAGGATGCAGATATTCTGCAGTGGGAATGTGACTGATGATAAAATTTCAGTGAAATTCATGATGACAGTATAAGCAAGCTGTTTCCCTGACTCAGCTCCAGTAGTCTGTAAGGGCTATAATAAGCCATGCCTCCTCATTTTACTTTCTGGAGTCAATAAAATGGTCAGATGATATTTGGAAATGGCACCTTTACATAACCATTTTCCTCTTTTGTGAACTTTGCCACAATTAAATCATAAGGTTTTGAAATGCCTGGTTATTAGCAATTATTGGAGACAAGACAAAAAAGCAGCAGCAATGCAACTAAATCTAAGGCAATGGTGGGTTTTGAGAATAAAGATCTCTGTTTGGTCAGAACATAGTCAGCTCTGTAGGTAGCAGAGTTAGGAAATAGTTAATTTGAACCTGGCCAAAGGACAAACGCTCAGAATGTTTTTTTTTTTTTTTTCTCAGAATGAGAAAAAAGGAAGCTTCCTTTCCTTACAGCTTAATCTCTCTATTCCTGTTTTTAATACATCCTACTTTATAGAATAGCTGGACCACATTTTTCAAGCTAAAATAAAAATTAAAGGATTTATGATAATCCTATGCGGATGGTTGTGGGCGTTTCGTTTTCAACTGAATCATTTCTTTCTTTGTTGCAGTGCTAACATTTCTCAGCTTCTTGCTACAGTCTTCTTTCTGAAACTACTCAAGTGAAAAAAAAAAAAAAAAGTCTTACCAGATAAGCAACAATTCTTACTGTTTGGGGGAAGAGTTCTATTTATGAAAAGTAACTTCTTCAGGCTTTTAAAACCAGAATGTCAAAGAGCCCAACGGAATCCTACCTTGCCCACATACTGATAATCGGATCCCGTATATTCCTCCAGGAGAAAGAACTGATTCCACATCCAGCTTCTTTTCGAACGGCTCAGCTCATTTTTGCTGTTTCCAGAGAGCTCCAGGGTCCTTTTCTTTGCCGGGAAACCACTAGTCCTCTTAGATAATGGAGTTGAGAAAGTTGGGTAGGGCTGGCCAACCCAAAAGAGAAGCAAGAAGTATCGGTAAGTTCTCATTCTGATGCCACAGTCCAGTCTCTGAGTTGCAGGTACCCCTCTCCTTGAAATGTCTTTTCTCACTGCACTGTATCCAGCCTCATTCCTCCTTTCTTCCTTAATGTTCTTGGCTTGGCTGTCAGAGAATATCTGGAAAGAATAATAACATATCAAGCATTTTTAGAGATGCTTAAAATTCAGTGTTAGAGCAAATAGCTCTGGAGAAAAAAAGAGGACAGAAATTTGAATAGCAAAACAACTAAAAAGTAAGTTGGCTATCAATTTTGAAATGAGGAAAAAGGTCTTTCAGATATGCTAAACGGAAGGCGGGTGCTGAGTATGAAGCTACTGTTTTCCTCTCTCCTTTTCTATCACTTAAAAATCCTATTTTAAGTAATAGCTTGCTGTAGGTCAACATGCCAGAGTGGATTATTTCACTACTCTTTTACCTCTGAGTATGTGGGCTGAGATCTGGTTAGAAGAAATGAGTTTGTGTTTCTGATTCTATTTGCATATTTATCCTCATGAAAGAATATCACAGACAATTTTGATTCAATTGAAAGTGGATAATGTTGAAATTTCGCTAAAGTGTATTGAGCACCTGTGATGGGAAGGCAGAAACCTGTTCTGCAGACGCTTGGCTTTTGAGATGTGTTGTGATGGAACAGCCAGGTCAAACAAGGTTGGAAAAGACCTTATGTCTTCTCTGCAGAATGCTCATTAGCGTATTGACTTTCTGAAGTGAAATTTTGTAGCAATGATGATAAGCTTGTATTTAATCCAGTATTTTCCAAACTTGACAGGGAAAGTTTTTTCCTCATATGACCCAATTAACACTACAGGATGGGTTAATGAACAAGCTACAGAGTTTGTGTTTAATAGTATAGAAAATAAAATGAACAATTCTCTTCAATTTTCTTTAGGAAATCCTGGTTGGCTTTTATCTCTAAATTTTACTTGTATCATAGGCAACTAAGTATGTATATTAAAACTGGTCCAACAGTTTTTTGTAATACTCACAGGTACATCAAATGTACCTCAATACCACAGTGAGGGCAATAGATGACAAGATCTTCAGAAAAGTCAGCTATTATAACTGTGGGTAATAATTTTCCATGACAAACATTAATTTTTAATATTAATTAATATAAATTGATTAAAATTAATTAATTTTTACAAATACAGTCTAGCATTAAAAAAAAATCCTCATGCCAGAATGCTTGGCAAAGATGCAAAGATATCACAATTTGGTTTACCATTTTGCCTAATTAAACTAATGCATGCTTATATCTTCCTCCTAAATTTCCCCACATTTCTTGGGGAAAAAAACCCAATAGACTACTCCTTTATCTTACTATTTGAATAGAAAAAATATGTTCTTAAATAATACTAACACAAAAATGAAGGGCTTTGTAAGGTAGAATATATGGTTAAATAGGTAAATATAGGTAAATAAACGCAGATAAAGGAACAGGTTTTAGGCAATCTGATCAGTATTTTTTTTTTCTCTATGTCTGAAAGATTTGTCCCTTTGTCTCCTAATTTTCTACCAGGTAAATGTATATATGACCAGTTTATTTTTTTTAACCTCAGTAATGAATAATTATAGCCACCCAACACATGTTTAAGTCAAAGTTTTCTGGTGGAATATAAATGAAATATTTCACAGTGCTCAGCATTTTTAAACCTTTATCCCATTATTATGCATCTCTTGACAGCAGGCTGGGGAAGTTGAAAATTCCACAGGTGAGTGAATAGTACTGTGACAATTAGTCATGCTGGAAGAAGGCCAGGTACCAGTATATTTGTCATTACGTGGCCTTGGTACAGGTGTGGGATGACTGATGGCCGATTAGGTAATGACAGCTCTCTCTTCTCACGGATAGGATACAAGGGGAGTGAGCGGCCATATGGAGAAAAGCCCTCTAAAGACATCTATTCATTTCTAGTAGTCGAGATGGCACTGAGGTTGATTCAGTGGAAATTGCATTCTTCTTCATTTCCCACATTCTCTGTTATTTGCATAGACAAATCCTGCAGTGAAGAGTTACACGTCTGTGGCTGCACTCAGTGTGTGCCCCACGGTACTGGCAGGGAAGAGGGATGCAGAGAATGGAGGTGTCAGCTGTTTAAAAACTCCTAAAGGCCATTTTAAAGAAAAATCGATCCCTATGGATGTTGTGTGCAAACTCTACAAGCTGTTGCCACTTGAATATTAAATATTAGTTCTTTTTAATATCACAGATACCAAAATGTCAAGTATTTTACTTTTTTTTTCTGCTTAGCTGGTAATAAGCTTTTAAAGTGGTACAAATTGAAGCAGCATCTCCAAGTATGGTAGAACATCAGTTTAGTTATCAGCCAGCTCTTTTTGTATCAACGTGGGGAAGCAAAAGAGAACTGTGGACAGCTTGTCTGTGAGCCCCCTCAGGGACAGTAACCCTGTTACTGTTACCCTGTTACCGTTCATCCATGAAGAATTCCCCGAATTCCCCCTGGAAGAGATTCTACTCTAGCAAAAGGGATTACAGCAGGAGCAGGGAACTGGGGCCTAATCCAGTGCTTTGGCCACTGCCCACCATAACCAACTTCCACCACGCTCACTGCCCTCACTGCACTCCAGCCACAGAAATGGGACCAGACACGTGTGAATGTCTTGCCACAAGACACATGTCACGGCTCCTGGGTTCAGCACATCCGAAGGGGAGAAGGAGAGGATAGAAGAAAGGGTGTGTCCTTGTTAAAACTCAGTGTGCAAAGTTACTCAAATTACTAGGCCCACTCATATTTGGTGTTTAGAGGGATAGCTTTCTCTACGAAATTCTATAGTTAAAAAAACGCCAACAAACTCTACACTGTTGAATATATAACTTAGCAATCCTCATATAATAATATTACTTATGTAATACTACTTAATACTTCTTAAGTCAGGATTGCATGGTTGTCAAGATTATCAATGTTGGAGCCAGACTGCCTGGGTTTAAATTGCTCTGAATTTGTGAAAATGCTTAATCTCACTGCACCTTAGTTTCTTGTTCTATACATGGGAGTTATTATGGTAACTACCTCAGAGGGCGTTATAAGGATTAAATGTCATTACATGCACTTAAAACAGTGACTGGCACTTAGTAAGGTATTAATATGTATTAGCCATTGTTATCATTATTACTACCACTATTGTTATTGTTACTATTTGCATTGCAAATTTAGAATCTATCTATAGTAGCCTGCAAAAGTGTCCCAAAGATAGTATAGTTCCCTCTTAGGCTTAAATACTTTTTTATTTTTCAAGAGGCATTTCCAAGCAAGTCAAATTCTCTTAAAATTAAAGAATAGAAGCATTTAAAAATCAGAATTAGTCCATTTGTTAATTATTTTCCTTTGTGAAGACTTCAGTGTTTCACAGTAACAGTGTAGAAACAGAGAAGACAGAAGCTTTATGCCCACAGCCTGCCTCCAGAAGAATACGGGCAAAAATGAAAGTTCACCAGAGGACAGACTCATTCATAGATTCTATGTGTCTTTTCCCCCTTTCCATTTTGTTAATGCTCTGAAAATCATCTTTACTTTATTCAAGCGGAAACAATCAGAACTAACTTCAATGTTGTAATTTTACCTTTCAAAAATGGTACTGGATACACATTCTTTGATGATTTAACATGCTGATGATATTATATCAGATGAAAATTTGGTATAGTCAAAATGAATGATATACCTATTTTAGATTTTAACCTAAAACTACGAAATGAAAAAAAACCCCACATTCCAAACATGATCTTGTGCTAAGTCGCTTTAGTTGGTCTGATTCTTTGTGACCCTATGGACCGTAGCCCACCAGCTTCTATGTTCATGGGATTCTCCAGGCAATAATACTGGAGTGGGTTGCCATGCCGTTCTCCAAGTGATCTTCCCTACCCAGGGATCAAACCCGTGTTTCTTAAGTCTCCTGCATTGGCAGGTGGGCCCTTTACCACCTGAGAAGCCCAAACATGACCTTAGATGAAAAAGCCACTGACTTCTGAACAGTTAAAATATAGGAAAACCACATGGCAAGTAGTAATCAGATGTGCTCGTTCATTCTGTAGGTGTCAGGCAGTAAAGTAAAATGACAAAAAGTAAGAGCATACATAGACACCAAATTTTAAAATAGTAGGGATGGTTATTCAATCAGGAAAGAACCAAAGATTAGATGGGTAGCACTAGAGGTGAAGAACCTGCCTGCCAGTGCGGGAGACACAAGAAACTTGGGCTCGATTCTTGGGTTGGGAAAATTCCCTGGAAGAGGGCATGGCAACCCACTTCGATATTCTTGCCTGGAGAATCCCATGGACAGAGGAGCCTGGTGGGCTACAGTCCATAGGGTCATGAAGAGTTGGACACGGCTGTAGCGACTTAGCATGCACACAAAAATTAGACAGTAGGGCAGGAAAGTATATAAAGCAAAATGGATATTGTACCATTTTGCTCTCATCCCCTCATGGCATCAAGAGCAAACTAGGTAGAAATATAAAAAAATCTCCGTAAAATGAACCTTGAACTTCCTAATTATAGCCCAATGACAGTTTAGCAATGAACTTAAAAGATTTCTTAATAGATCATGTCTCTACTTTTTATTTTCATTTTTGCTGAAATCTGTTTTTTAGGAGGGGGAGATTTCTATTTCTTATAGGCAATTGTTTGCTCTGAAATGATATGCAAAAGAGGTTACTCTAGAAAAATAGTTTGAATCTTTGCAGAAGCCTTTTTTTTAGTGATGTGTAGAAGGTAATTAAGATGTTTATGGATGGTGGGGCAAAGTTCACATAGCATTCATAATTGCATTTTTGAAAATTTATTTGCCTGGCAGCCAGTATGTATGTATACTTCAGCCTTCACAAGAGCATATAGTCAAGTCCAGCTTTTATTTAATGCATGCCAGTTGGAAGAAGCCTGGGCCTCATTAATTCAGGTTCTACCAATTTAGAATATGTGATAATTAATGCAGAAGCTTGGTTGAAGTTTTCCTTTGATTAGCAAAATCTTTCCCCTTAGATTATTGCAAACTAATAATGTAAAATATTTCATAGGATATATAGAATGGGAAGACAAACTACAATGTCTTCAAGTTCCCTGGAATACTTTAGAATCACCTTTTATTTGCAAATAATATGCTAATTAGAAAACATCTCTATTGATTCAATTGCTTCTCCAGCGACTCATGTTTGATAACAGTTTGAACTATCTGGTTTTGAGATATTGATTTTATTATACTATTTACAGACAAACAAATAAGTAAATACTAGACAGATTTAAAGGCACGATAATTACTTTGAAGTTTTAGAATTCAGACTTAGCATACATTTATTCTGGTGTTCCTGATTAATTCTAATCAGTGCAATATTACTATAATGCCATCTAGGCTTACAAATTAAACCAAGTACATTCATTTTTTTTGGTATGCAGAGGCTTAACTTTGGCACTGAAAGCCCAGTCAGTCAGCATTCAATAAAGCAACATTATTAATATACTTGAACCATTTACCCTAGCAAGAGAATGTTTTTTAAAATCTGTTATGAAATGATTTTTTCAAATAAATGGTGTTGTACGGAAATACTGTAGCATAGCACTTTGCATGATTCTGCTCACAGAAAATATTTCTGAAAATATTATCTACCAATAAATCATCCTAACCCATTGGCATAACCCATTAGTAGTGCTTTTAACATACGTACCATGAATCCCTGAGGCTTCCCTGGTGGCTTAGTGATAAAGAAGCTGCCTGCAATAGGAGATGTGGGTCCGAGGCTTCGATCCCTCAGTCAGGAAGATCTCCTGGAGAAGGAAATGGGAACCTACTCCAGTTTCTTGCCTGAAAATCTCATGGACGGAGGAGCCCTGAGGGCTGCAGTCCATGGCGTCGCAAGTGTAGCACGAGTTCGCGTCTAAACCATCACAAGCAGCATAGATTCCTACTGAATTTGTGGTACATCCCACATTCTGCTGTTCATGAAGTAGAAAGTGAAAGTTGCTCAGTTGTGTCCGACTTTTTGTGACCTCATGGACTATACAGTCCATCAAGTTCTCCAGGCCATAATACTGGAGTGGGTAGATGTTCCCTTTTCCAGGGGATCTTCCCAACCCAGGGATTGAACCCAAGTCTTCCGCTTTGCAGGTGGATTCTTCACTTGAGTCACCAGGGAAGCCCATATAAAGTAGGAAACAGCTGGTTATTTACAACTATTTAGCATTTCTTTTGACCTTATTGTATTCTAAGGCAGCCTGAAATCTCTCCATTCCCGTATCATCTTTGAGTGCACTGGGGACCAGGATGGTCTTTACTCTATTAAAACCTAGCAAATCAAAGAAATAGGACTGTGCTATCAGGATGAATTAAACAGAGTGAAGCCAAAGGGCACGTCTTCCTACAGGTAAATCTTTAAAAATATATATACACGTTCTTTATTCTGAGAGGAGTTTTACAGCCAATTAGGTTGGTTCACAATCAATTTTCGGATAACCCAAGGAACTTTGTTTTGAATAGGTTGCCACCTGCTGTGAATAAAAATAAGTCTATAGTACATGGCTGGTCTTCTAGAAGTGGTGACATAAGGATAGAACCAATTTAAAATTTTTGGTAGAGATTTTACATGAAGTCTTCATTTCTAAACCTCCATTTCATTTTTCTGTAAATGTCAAAGTCACTGTTGAGTAAAATTGGTTCCGTTTCGTGTGTGTAATGAACTCCACTGAAATGTGTCAAACAGCCTAGGCATCTTCCATCACATAGCATTCCTCTTGTGCCAATGAATCATTATGGCAACAGTCATTGAATGCTGCCTGAATTTTTTGTAAATGTTTATATTTGTGGATAATATGCCAATCTGTTGCAAACTGATGTGTTTCCAGATGAAGCTATTTCAACAGTATTACCCTTGTTCTAAAATCATATTCTAGACATTGCATTAATGAAGATAAAATCAAATATGTTACAGCACAGAAAATGGTGTTTTATATGTAGTTGAGGCTTAAGGAATATTTGTTGAGTTGAAATACTCAGTTGGGACCAGAAACCCGCAAAACTTGAATCAAAAAGACAGAATTATTTTTCCTTTGGGGTTGGGGTAATCCAAACTATTTTATCATGAGAGGAAGTATCAGAATATGGTTAAGAACAGATTCTGGCAGGCCATGTCTGGGTTAGCTCAGCCTCACCCAACACTGGCTGGGCAAGCAGAGGATGGATGTGTGTCTACATTTTCTTTAAATCTATAAAGCACAATGATATTAAGAGTATCTACTTTGTAGGATGGCTGTGAGAATAGAATGAATGAGTCCCCATGAGGTCTTAGCTATTAAGATGCTCATAAATACCTAAACGGTATCTTAGCAGAGGACACACTTTGCCTCTTGCACATCTCTTGTTTTACCTTTTACAACTGAGAAACTGTGGCCAGTGGCTCATCTTTAAAGATCAGCACATGCCTATTTCTAGATTAATTTGGAGCCACAGAAGCTCTAGTGACATGTTCATTTCTGGAATGGAGGGAGCTGCCTCCTGAATCATGTTGGCACTTGCTTACGACCCTTATGGATGCCTGCATAATGTATTGCCTTTTGCCATCTCATGTTCTCTGCAGTTTCCTTAAACCTGCTTGCTTCAGTCCTTTATGTGTATTGCCTGGCTCCTTGTGCATGCTGTCTTTTCCCGAAAGATTTTCTTGTGTGAACAAAGGAGAAGAGAAAGCATTTTATGCTTGTAACTAGCTATTCATGGCATGAATTTTGAACATTTCTGTAGCAAATTATATGTTCGGGTTGCAGAACTGTATGAAAGACTTGCTTTCCTGTCACTCCCTGCTTGTACATGAGGCTTTTCTGCAGCTTTGTTAATTCTTTTGGATGCGTGGCATTTAAGACAATGAGCTTGAACAAGACTGCAAGATGTCAAAAACTACTTGCACATTCTTGTGAATGATTTCAGTGAGTTTGGTCTTCTTTCAATAGCTCAATGAAAGGGCAGCCAGAGGGTACTGGCTGGGGGCTACCTTGGTGGGGTGAGGAGTTCAAAACAAATTTAACTTTATTAAACTACAAAAGGAGTCACCTGGTTGGGTTTACCATAAAGTCACTGTGAAACCTGGCACATCACAGATGATTTTTAAAGGCTCCTCCTCACGAAAAGTGCTACGAAGGGTGGAGATGTTGTACTTATTCTTGTTGATATAATGTCTAAGCCTTTATCACTTATATGAAGTCTGCTGCTGCTACTGCTGCTAAGTCGCTTCAGACGTGTCTGACTCTGTGCGACCCCATAGACAGCAGCCTACCAGACTCCTCCGTCCCTGGGATTCTCCAGGCAAGAACACTGGAGTGGGTTGCCATTTCCTTCTCCAATGCATGAAAGTGAAAAGTGAAAGTGAAGTCACTGAGTCGTGTTCAACTCTCAGCAACCCCATGGACTGCAGCCTACCAGACTCCTCCGTCCATGGGATTCTCCAGGCAAGAACACTGGAGTGGGTTGCCATTTCCTTCTCCAATGCATGAAAGTGAAAAGTGAAAGTGAAGTCACTGAGTCGTGTTCAACTCTCAGCAACGCCATGGACTGCAGCCTACCAGACTCCTCCGTCCATGGGATTCTCCAGGCAAGAACACTGGAGTGGGTTGCCATTTCCTTCTCCAATGCATGAAAGTGAAAAGTGAAAGTGAAGTCACTGAGTCGTGTCCAACTCTCAGCGACCCCATGGACTGCAGCCTACCAGACTCCTCCGTCCATGGGATTTTCCAGGCAAGAGTACTGGAGTAGGGTGCTACTGCCTTCTAAGTCTAGCACATAGTAATAAATTTGCTGTGTTCTGTCCCTGCACTATATGCTGGGCACTGTGCTTAGCACATCACAAATATTATGTCTTCATTTAATTCTCATGAGAATCGTGGCGTAGAGAATACGCTTATAACTTCTGTAGATGAGAAACTGAAGTTTATAGAAGCTGAGTGACTTGTCCAGGGTCATGTAATGGGGACATGATGAAGCCAGACTCTAGCC
Source organism: Aepyceros melampus (assembly GCA_006408695.1). Lineage (NCBI taxonomy): Eukaryota > Metazoa > Chordata > Mammalia > Artiodactyla > Bovidae > Aepyceros > Aepyceros melampus. The sequence continues at coordinate 163,771 of SJXQ01001707.1, forward strand.
CTGGTGTATGACTCTGAATTCCTTGTTCTGAATTCACTCTGACGAGTCACAGGCCGCCAGGCTGCTGCCCAGGAGAAGCACTCAGTATAGCTGTGACCTTACAGCAGAATCTTCACAACTCCCCTAAAAATATAACAACAATATAGGTCTCTGAGAGGTAAAAATAGTTGTCACAAAATGTCTAAGCAAATAAGGATGGCAAGCAATGTTTGCTTTGTCCCATGCAATGAGATAAATGCTTTTGAAACATGTAGTCTTAAACGACAATTCTTTGAAATGGAGACCGTCACTCTTATCCTTCACTCTAGAGACAAGAGAGACAGGCTGCAGGGACCGGATGCTTTGCCCAAGGGGGCATAGCTAGTGGCTGGTAGGTCAAATCCAGCTCATCTAGAGGCTCCTTCTTAACCATAACATTCACTATCTCATTTGTATTTTGCTCATGGAAACAGCATCTAGCTTTTATTTACTCTCATTTCAGACAAGATTTGAACAAATTTATCATCAGGTTTCTAAATCCCCAGCAAATTAAAGAGACCGTGTAACGAGTACTGGAGGCTGGAGTCCCATTAGTAGGAGAAAGGCAGAGAAAGGCTCCAAAAAGCAGGCAGAAAACTAAAGAGAAAATGGACAGAGTCAGGGGCCGTCCCTGGCAGTCAGGCGACACTCTGTATTCCTATGCCGAGGACAATGTCTGAACACACCCCAGGTGTTCCCCTGTAAAATAAAGTGGATGTATGGGTGAAGGCATGAGCGGCTGAATATAAGGATGACTAAACACATAACTTGATGACTATATGACTAATGACTGTAAGGATACACATACCTCAGAGCACTCGAGCAAAATCCGGCACATGAATAGTCACAATGATGACCTTGAATCATTAAGAAGAGTTCCTAGTTTTCTTGACTTTTGGCTTGAGAAGGCATGGGTATGTAGAATGAATACAAGCAATACGATTGTCCAAAGTTACAACAATGATATTCATTTGTCCATACCACATGGCATGTAAGGTCTTAGTCCTCTGACCAAGGACTGAACTCGGGCCCTTGGCAGTGAGAGTGCAGAGTCCTAGGCTTTGGATTGTGTTGCTGCTGCTGCTAAGCCGCTTCAGTCGTGTCCGACTCTATGTGACCCCATAGAGAACACTGGAGTGGGGTGCCATTTCCTTCTCCAATGCATGCATGCATGCTAAGTCGCTTCAGTCATGTCTGTGAGGGAATTCCAACAGTGGTATTTGGAAACACTGGGTGTTAGGCCTCACTGTCTTTCTCTCTCTTACTCCCTGTGTTATTTATCTCAGGCAAGCTCTTCCCCACTCTGAGATTTTGTTTCTCATGTGTAAAATTAGGGCTGGTGAACTGATACCCACTGATAAAAGATCACTGTGGTTAGAAGCACACTCAGCCAATTTACCCACATGTATCCCAGCATCAGTACTTATTAGTCCTGAGAAGTGAGCAAGTGGCTTGATAGTCTGTGCTTCAATTTCCTGACTTTCAAATTGAGAATGGTACAGTTTTAGGATTTCAGTGAAGGCCCTTCCCAGGTGGCACCAATGGTAAAGAACCCACCTGTCAATACAGGAGATGTAAGAGACGTGGGTTCAATCCCTGGGTGGAGAAGATCCCCTGGAGAAGGGAATGGCAACTCATTCATGTATTCTTGGCTGGAGAATCCCACGGACAGAGGAGCCTGGTGGGCTACAGTCATAGGGCCGCACAGTTGAACACAACTGAAGCCACTTAGCACGCATGCAAGGAGGCACCTGATAGATAGCACTTCTCTTTCTCTTCTAAACTTCAAAGATATTAAGAAAACAACAACCATAAATAAAGCAGTGTTAGATAGACACCAAAATATCACCTTTATTAGTAAAAAAAGAAGCCAGTTGGAAAGGTAGATTAGTTTGAAAGTCTAGTGGGCTTGTAAGGAAACCCAGCACTAGGCAGACTCCCCACTAGAGTCGGGTTTACATCATATTTTGCTTTTCTTTTACAAAAGCAGAAGTGGCTGCTACCCACTGACAGCAGGCTCCAAATCTACAGTTCGAAGCCAGAGGGAATCACTTTCTGCTTTCAGCTCTGGCTGGCTCAGGTTCAAAACCCAGAGGTCTGGAGGAAGTGATCAGGCAGAATCTGTTTTAATCCCCATGAATTAAAAAAAGATCATTAGAGACACCAGTGATCCTGAGAGCCGGTAAATCGCTTATCAATTAACAACAATTCTTGTACTTAAAGTTTTCCTTTTTTGGAGTTGTTTACAGCATCATGAAAAGCGGAAAAAAGGTATGAATAATTTAAAGACTGGGAGTTTAAAACTTCCCTTAAAATATCTCTCACTTCAGGTCAATCAATGCATTACAAGCAAAATGAATTCCTTTCCATCTCTCTTTACTTTTCCCACCGTCCCTGTTCCCCCTACACACATAGAGAAATATGGCAAAAAGTGATGATGTGCTTTGTACATTTACCTGTTAACACTGAAAAGCTATACTGGCTATTCTCACCCCAAAGAACAGCACTATTTACTGAGGTGTAACCTTTTACAGCAAGTTGTAATGGGAAAAAATAATTGAAGCCCCACTTGCTATTTGGATAGCTTCATTCATTCAGTGTGTTTTATGCAACACTTTATTTGCAGAGGATCCGTAACCTAAATTAGATCCTTCTCATAATATCCTGGTGTAATAACTCTGAAGAAATTTAATTAAATAAATATTGTATAACAACTTCAAGAGGTACAGCAACATTTAAAAGTTTATTCCTTGAGACTAACTAAAGTAGAAAAGGGCCTGTGAAGTTGAGGACATCTTAACTGATTCAGGCTAATGTTAACTGACCATCAAATGTGGCTTGAACTAGACAGGAAGACAATGTGCTTGAATGGGTTGCTGGATGTTTTATCAATTTTGATTGCCTCCATTTAAAAACTTTAATTAGAATCTCTGTTACTCGAGTCAAATTGTGCATAAAATTTCATGCAAAACATTTTAAAAGGGAATTTTAATTATACCACTAAAGAAATGCCCTTGCTCAATGTTTACTAAACACTTGCCAGAACAAGTTAATTAATACATGTTTAAATAAGTGAAAGAAGAAGAAGGGAAACAGGAAAAAAAAAATCACATTCATCTTTTGTCAAGTTTCACTGCAGTTGTCAAAGAAGTTCAATTTCCAATTTAACGTCTGCACTATCACAGTGTACATGTGTAATTACAAACAATGGGGCACTGGCACACAGTGAAGGCCAGCGGAAAGCTAATTCTCAGTGGAAGTTGTTGTTCAGAATAATTGTGCATTGTTACTTGATGTTCTGCAGTCATCAAATCAAGCACTTTTCAATTTCTTTCATCTACTAATTATTCCAAGGTAGAAAATTAGAATGTTCGCATGGTAATTTTTTAATAGGTCAGTAATATGCTTTTTATTTATTTAAAGCTACAGAAAAATACTCTTTAATGTAAAGAGCATAATATGTAGAAAAAGAAAAATTTTGATGATACTGAGTTTGTAGTTCTAATTTTAACATGCCACCAACTTTTCAGCTTTATCTTTTCAAAATCCTCGTTTTCCTCATCTATTAATGTAAGCCATACTGCTTGTGTTAGTAAAATAGATGTTGAAAAACAGCTAATAATCTATAAGAAAAACCAGATGAAATCAATCTTTCTGGGATATGCCCTGTTATCTCAGTAGCTTTATGAAAAATGGGAAGAAAAAATATCCAAAATAACTTGAAATCTTATGGAGAAGGAAAATGCACATTTTCCATTAATGCAACTGCCACTAAGGATGTTATTCTCTTAATCAGCATGTCTTGCATCAGTCCTGTTATAGTTTGTTCCTGTATTGCTGAAGCTGATCATCAAATTTCTCAAAAGGTCTAAGAAACCACAGCTTGTGCAAGTCTGGGAAATAATGTTGACTTAGGAGCAGGCCTCCCTTAGTGTTTTGTTTGAGATTCCAAGAGGG
>SJXQ01001707.1:168656-296380 GCA_006408695.1 Aepyceros melampus
TCTCCCAAATCATCCCACCCTCTCCCTCTCCCACAGAGTCCAAAAGGCTGTTCTATACATCTGTGTCTCTTTTGCTGTCTCCCATACAGGGTTATCATTACCATCATTCTAAATTCCATATATATGTGTAAGTATACTGTATTGGTGTTTTTCTTTCTGGGTTACTTCACTCTGTATAATCGGCTCCAGCTTCATCCACCTCATTAGAACTGATTCAAATGTATTCTTTTTAATGGCTGAGTAATACTCCATTGTGTATATGTACCACAGCTTTCTTATCCTTTCATCTGCTGATGGACATCTAGGTTGCTTCCAAGTCCTGGCTATTATAAATAGTGCTGCGGTGAACATTGGGGTATACGTGTCTCTTTCAATTCTGGTTTCCTTGGTGTGTATGCCAGCAGTGGGATCGCTGGATCATAAGGCAGTTTTATTTGCAAGGAATAGAACTATTCTATTTTTAAGGAATCTCCACACTGTTCTCCATAGTGGCTGTACTAATTTGCATTCCCACCAATTTATTTGCATTGTTGTATGGCAGAAACCAATACAACATTGTAAAGCAATTAAAAATTAAAAAAATAAAAACTTGCTCAGAACAAACATTTAACTAAAAAAAAAAAATGAAGAAAGAAATTCCACTGATGGGTTAGACCAAGCCGGTTCAGACATTTGAGTTAAGCCTCACTGATTTGTTATGAAAATTGAATATGATACAGTATGTAAAACACTTACCACATTGCCAAGTAAGCAGGCAATAAACAGCAGCCAATATTGCTTTTGAGATTATTGCTTACCAAAAGCTGATCTTATGCAGTGCAACAATAGTACATAAAACTATGTACTATTTACGTAGTAAATAGTCTTTGGGCCACTTACTATTAATAAAAAACATGAAGTCAAAATATCATAAATGCAGCCTACTTAAAAAACAAAACAAAACCCTTTTCTTCCACTTATTATTTTTCTTTATACCTAGAAAAAGACATGTTTGGTGCTTAAGCATGCTGACTTGCTCTACAATTTCGGTTGGCAGGGGAAATACAATTTCCCAATATATTTTTCCTAATAAAATAAAGAACCTGAAGTGCCAGCACATTTACACACCTACCAATTATGAAATGAGTTTCCTTGGATATTAAAACTAAGCCAAAATATAATTTAGTCCTATAAAATACTGTCCAACTCTGCTATAGTTCCACTTGGAGCGTCAGGAATTGTTATTTAATTAGCAATCGATTAGTGGACTTTAATGTAACTTTATTTTTTCCCCACAACACAGTAAAAAGTTTTGTAAAATGAGCATTTTTCTCCATATAAATGAAAAAAGTACATATGATACTTATGCTTTTTGAAATGTCTTAAAAGCATCTGAGAGTCAAGTGTTTATGACATCCTAAACTTTAGAAGATGCTGCAGCCTGTCACAGATGTGGAAGTTCTTTCAGATGACTGTAAATAAAAATCAGGTACCCATGGTTATAAATACTCCATTTCACATTTTCTCCAGCAACAGCAAAAAATTTCAATTAATTGAATCTCAGCCAACTACAAATAATGCCAGAAATGCAATATTTGGTGCTCCAGGTCATAGACAACCATTAATTAAGATGCAAAGGATCAGCATTAGAGGCCCCAAATGCAGATTTTTGTTCCAGAATTTTTTTTTTTTTGATAGGTATGGGCTGAAATAGCTATAAATAACCACTTCAACTATATGGGAAAAGAGGGTTTTGGGTACAATTTTTATTTTGCTTGCTCTGGAACTTTTGATAAAATTCTGAAGTGTCATTTTTGAAAATGAAAATAAGATTATTTTCACTTTAGGATTTGTTCAGTTCAGTCACTCAGTCGTGTCCAACTCTTTGTGACCCCATGGACTGCAGCACGCCAGGCTTCCCTGTGCATCACCAACTCCTGGAGTTTACTCAAACTCATGTCTGTTGAGTCAGTGATGCCATCTAGCCATCTCCTCCTCTGTCAGCCCCTTCTCCTCCCGCCTTCAATCTTTCCCAGCATCAGGGTCTTTTCTAGTGAGTCAGTTCTTCACATCAGGTGACCAAAGTATTGGAGTTTCAGCTTCAGCATCAGTCCTTCCAATGAATATTCAGGATTGATTTCCTTTAGGATGGACTGGTTGGATCTCTTTGCAGTCCAAGAGACTCTCAAGAGTCTTCTCCAACACCACAGTCAAAAGGCATCAATTCTTTAGCGCTCAGCTTTCTTTATAGTTCAACTCTTGTATCCATACATGACTACTGGAAAAACAATAGCTTTGACTAGATGGACCTTTGTTGGCAAAGTAATGTCTCTGCTTTTTAATATGCTGACTAGGTTGATCATAGCTTTTCTTCCAAGGAGAAAACATCTTTTAATTTCATGGCTGCAGTCACCATCTGGATTTGTATTTATAGGAAAAAAAAAAAAAAAAAACCGAAAAACCTTGCATTCCATGTCAACTCTATTTTAAAGGAACGCAAATTCAGTGATTTCCCTTTGGAGAGATGGAGGGGGAAGACTAAGATCCTTTAAGATGGCTAAAGTTACTAAATGTAAAATTTATAAACCATGAATACCTTTTTTTAGACTTTTTCCCCAAATCACTTGCTAAGAGGCTTATAGAAATGAATCATCTTCAAGATACTATCTATCTTTCAAAATACCTAGATTTTGTGGCAGTAAAATTTTCTCTGTGTGTGTGTATGTGTGTGTGTACATTTTGCTTTCTGAAATGTAGATATTTCTTTACGTTGCTTTATGGTGGTTGAGCTCAAACAAGAAGAATTCTGAAAAAAGATCAGTACAACTTGTTAGCTTCCCAATTTATCATCCACCTATACAAGATTTAATGGCTGTGTTAACCCAGAGTCTCAAGAATAATTATATTCTAAAACAAGTCCTTAAAGTGAAGAGATGAAAAGAAATATAGAAAGGGAGGGCTGTCATGAAACAGAAATTGCACAAGCAAGGGAACTTTCATCATGTTGAGTAAGTACTTTGCTATGGGATTCCTTTTAAAATTAAGGTGCCTAGCAAGTTGGATGGAAATAAAATATGTATGATTAGCAGGGAATACCTTGGCTCAGAGTAGTTGGAAATGAGTGGAGAAAGGACAGAGAGGTATTTTTTTCCCCCAAGTCATTACCAGCTTTAGTTCACAGTAAAAGTTATTTCAACTTCTCTCTTTGAAAAACTGCTTTGAGGTCTGCTTTTAATTTTAACAGTTAAATATCGTATTCATGCCAATGAATCCTTTTCTTGTTTAATATCATTAGGAGGAAAGCCTCCCAGGCCAGAGTAAATAGTGTAATTGCTTAAAAGAAGAAATATATAGCATACATATTTAATAAAAACCTTTAAAACAATTTCCTTATGTTGGCTAGGCATTTTTGTTTATATATGATAAACTTTTAGCTTTTAAAACACTAAACTACACTGAACCATATGGGAAAATCTCTAGAATAAATTTTAGTGAATAACCTCACAGATCTTTTACTGATTATATCTGTTTAGGCTGCAGGTCAGTTTTACAGGATCCTTAATTCAGATCATGCAATTAGAGTAAACCACACTATAAATCTGAAAAGCTCCTAAGAACAATATAGAAATCATCATGTAACTTTGGTCATAAATTCCATGAGATAAGTGCTTTGATATTTTCCATGTCTTGAAATACTCCCAACAACTGGAAAATATTTGTTTTCATGAAAAGTTAAAAAAAAATTGAGCACATCACTACTTTTCAGAGCTCAACAGATTACTGTCTGCACGACATTTCTTGCTGTTCATAACTAAAGAGAAATGACTTTGGCACTTATATCTGTTTGATGAGAAATTGTTACTGCAATTGCCCTATGAGACATCAAGCCACCTGTCACAGCATCTTTGCTGTTTGGTTTTTTTGTCCAAGGCAATCCTCTCCCTGATAGCTTAGCTGGTAAAGAATCTGCCTGCAATGCTGGTTTGAGTCTTGGGTCAGGAAGATCCTCTGGAGAAGGAATAGGCTACTCACTCCAGTATTCTTGGGCTTCCCTGGTGGCTAAGATGGTAAAAACTCTGCCTGCAATGCAGGAGACCTGGGTTTGATCCCTGGGTTGGGAAAATCCCCTGGAGAACGGAACAGCTACCCATTTCAGTATTCTGGTCTGGAGAATTCCATGGACAGAAGAGCCTGGTAGGCTACAGTCCATGGCGTTGCAAAGAGTCGGACACAACTGAGCAACTTTTACTTTAATCCTCTCCAGTCAGCAGGAGCATAGAAAAACAGTATGCCACCAGACAGATGTAGCTGGAACATTCTGGAAAACAGAATGGACTTCAGGGTCAGTCAGATTATAGGGTGAAAATTTTATTTACTTGTGTGACTTTGGACATGTTACATAACCTTTTAAAGTTTTAGCCTTTTCACCTTAAACTGGGGATGATTATGTTCAGGTCCCAGGTTATTAACATGGAGACTGACAGATGGGGTGTGCAGAAGGAGCAGACCATGGCAGTTATTAGGTCATTTTGGGGGTGAAGGTTTGATGCATTGATGACTTTGAGGTGTTTTTCTTTGTCATAATGGCTTTTCAGAAATAGTAGCTAGTCAACCCTCTGTTTTTGCTGCAGAAATTTCGTGCATGAGGATCTTTGAGAGGTCTAAAGGCAGGACCCAAAGTGTGAAATTTATTGAAATCTTCAGTTTTATCTTAAACACATATGTATACTTTGTGTTCTACTCAGTAACAGATGTAAATTGTTTTATTAGCCAAATCATTTTTGCTCCTTAAATCTTCTTGTACATCTGATGCTCTGGCGTTACCTTCATTCTGTGGCATCACCTGACCTCTGACACGATGCTGGGAACAAGGACAGCCAGTCTGGGCCGCACTGGAGAAAGACCAGAAAACTTAGACTTCCCTAAACTCTGCTTCCTAGTGCCTCTGTACAGGTGGTGTGGCTTGGGGGCCTCCCTCTCTCTGACCAGCCCTCTTATTCCAAAATGAGACATAGGCACGTTCTCTTGTATGGATCATTCTCACCATTTTAATTTAATTTTTTAGCTTATTGGCCTAAGGAATGGGGTGCAATTGGGGTGGAGGAAGATGATGTTGAAAATAAATTTCTATCCCTTAGTGAAAAAAGATAATAAATGGTAGAACGTATGTCATTCCAGGTTCCCCCTCACCTGTCCCTATTTTGGAGTCCACCAAGAAAACACTGCTATTGCTAAGTCACTTCAGTCGTGTCCGACTCTATGCGACCCCATAGACCGCAGCCCACCAGACTCCGCCGTCCTTGCGATTCTCCAGGCAAGAATACTGGAACACTAAGATAGACTTTTGATGGCTGCTCTAGAAATTATGGCATGTGCTCGTGTGTGTGTGCTCACTCGTGTCCGACTTGTGTGACCCCATGGACTGTAGCCCGCCAGGCTCCTCTGTCCATGGAATTTTTCAGGCAAGAATACTGGAATTGGTTTCCATTTCCTACTCCAGTGGTATGTGCTCAGTAGAGGTTAAATTTCTTCTACGAATCATGGGAAACTTGTAGGTAACTTCTCAAATTAAGTGAGAAGGAAGATGAAAAAGCATGCTTTGGGTGGCTAGCTATACAGACAACTGGGTTCTTAGGCGCAATAATATTTCTTGTAAGTAAAAGTCCATGAGATAGTAAATCATTGCTAAATAAATAAAGCATGGTATAAATAATAAAAGCATTGTTTTCTGTCTGTCCTCAAAGTTCTGTTCCTCCGATTAATTTAAATAACTATTCAACCTAAAAGTAAAACCTCATTATATCCCCTGGTCACCAACAGCCCTCTAACCCATGAGCTGGGACACAGAGGTGGAGAACATTACAGGGGCAGGATGGTACTTGGTACCATTTCATCCTGGATAAAGGCCAATAAGGTAGATGGGAGAGAGGGAGGAAGAGAGGAAGAATGAGGGCAAAAATGTGCATTTATCTCCCACTGTTTGTTTACATTTCATTCAGTGTAAGTAACATTTACTTGTTCCCAGGGCCTAGGACATGTGGCACCTTTCTTCCTTCATAGATGGACTACTGTGTCAATCTGGTGATTAGACTGTGTCATACACAGGTAATGGCCAAAGGAAACTCAGCGTGAGTCTTCCCTCTTCAGCTCAGGTTTGCTTCCTGCTAGAAAGGGACATGGTTCTTCTGCTCTCTCTCTCTCAGTCCTAGGCCTCAGTTTATTACCCTCAGTTTCTGCTCCCTGTCAACACTGAAGTTGTTAGTAGGGAGGGAGGGAGGGACAGGTAGTGGGATAGTTCTTTCTACTTTCTGTGCCAGTCATATTGTGCAAGTGGACATTTCTGGACGGCTCAGTTATATGATTAGGGCTTCCCTGCTGGCTTAGCGCTAAAGAATTAGCCTGAAGTGCAGGAGAGGCAGGTTCGATCCTGGGTCAGGAAGAACCCCTGGAGAAGGGCAGGCAAACCACTCCAGGATTCTTGCCTGGAGAATCCCATGGACAGAGAAGCCTGGTGGCTACAGTCCATGGGGTCACAAACAGTTGGACATGACAAGGCAACTGAGCACAGTTATATGATTAAAATGAACATTTCCCTCTTGTGGCACTTTGATGGACTCCTCACATCTTTCCTATCTGGGCCTCTCTTCTACAATTCCCTACCTCCAGGCATATATGATTCTATTCAAGATGGCCTAAGAAGACACCAGAGAAGGCAATGGCACCCCACTCCAGTACTCTTGCCTGGGAAATCCCATGGATGGAGGAGCCTGGTGGGCTGCAGTCCATGGGGTCGCTAAGAGTCGGACAGGACTGAGCGACTTCACTTTCACTTTTCACTTTCATGCATTGGAGAAGGAAATGGCAGCCCACTCCAGTGTTCTTGCCTGGAGAACCCCAGGGATTGGGGAGCCTTGTGGGCTGCTGTCTGTGGGGTTGCATAGAGTCAGACACGACTGAAGCGACTTAGGAGTAGTGGTAGTAGTAGTAGTAGTAAGAAGACACCTACCTGGACATTTTCACCAGACTGTCTGCTGAAGTCACCATGCTCCTCCAGGCCTCCCAACTAGACAGAGCCCAAGACAACCCCCTCTAGTTCTTTCCCATTTGGCCCATGTGAGTTCTCAGGAAACACTCACACATCCATGTCGTGACAAACTCCAGCCCATTCCAGTGAGGCAGACTGCCCCTGGCTCCACTGCCTAGTGAGTCAGCCCCTCTCTCACACCCCAGTTCACAGCCTGTTTTCCCTTCCTCCAGTGTGAGTCAGGACTAGTTCCCTTCTGTGTCTCCCGATTGCTGGGAAAAACATCTCTCAGGTGTTCAGGTGGCCCCACTAATGTCTCCCTTAATATTGACATCTCCCTTGATGAACTTTAGGATTGGAAGTAGCAGCCCTTCTTACAAAAGAGAGTGGGGACTGGGCAATGACAGAGCCCTTCAGTAATCTCATCTCAAGATCCTCACTCTGATCCCCTTTCATCTTCTCCATCTGGTGAGGTTGTCCTTCACGCCATTTACAAATTCTGCATATGACAGGAGTTGAATCCACAGCCTTGTTGCCCATATTATTTTATAACTCAGTTTGAACAGTGTTAAGAAGAGTCTCCATCCTTGTTTGACACAAATCTGGTTTAATTCACTTGGGAAAAATAAGCAAACTCTCATGGTAACTAAAATTAAAAATAAATATGAACATGTTGCCAAAATTAAGTCACTGAAATGCATTTTAACTTTTCTGGCAGGTAATCCAGCACTTAGAGTTTGATTTGACTATAAAAAAAAGTCTGCACAAAATCAGTCTGAAACCATTATAAAAAGAAGCAAACTTTAAAACTCCATCAAATTCACATCATGAACTCTTCCTTAAAAAAAAAAAAGTGATATTTATAGATTTGGTGCCAACCTTGTAAGTAAAATCTGAAGCAAACATTTTCTTTGCACATTTTCATGTCATGCTGTTGAGTATGTTGACCAGATAGGGGATAAGATACTCTGTTGCTTTAAAGCTAGGTTCCAGGTTTGGGCATGAGCTGTGTCTACTCTGGGATTCCAGTGGGTCTCGATGTGCCTGGCAGACCCTTGGGGTCAGCCTGCCCAGTCTGTGAACATGAGACACCACGATGCCTCCCAGGAGAGAAATCATCTTCAGGGAGGAGAGTGTCAAGCAGACAAGCTTCAACCTGTAATGAAGCCTGAGCCATCACATGGGAAGGACAATTCTGAGCACAGTATGATGCTGCCATTTGGATATGTCCCTTTAGGGACTCAGGTCGGAGTCTTAGGGAGGATAGGGCTGCAAGTAGAAACTGAAAGAGCTATTTTCACTAAAGCCTTCTGGGATGCAGAAGATTCAGATGACCTAAATATTCTCAAACCTCAACTGCTCCCTGTGCCTTTCTGGTTGAAAGCAGCAGCTCCTTTTCTGTCTGCTGAGACTGATATAGTCTTGCATATTAAAAAGCTGATACATTACTTTGCCAACAAAGGTCCATCTAGTCAAGGCTATGGTTTTTCCAGTAGTCATGTATACATGTGAGAGTTGGACTATAAAGAAAGCTGAGTGCTGAAGAATTGATGCCATTGAACTGTGGTGTTGAGAAGACTCTTGAGAGTCCCTTGGACTGCCAGGAGATCCAACCAGTCCATCCTAAAGGAGATTAGTCCTGAGTGTTCATTGGAAAGACTGATGTTGAAGCTGAAACTCCAATACTTTGGCCACCTGATGCGAAGAGCTGACTCATTTGAAAAGACCCTGATGTTGGGAAAGATTGAGGGCAGGAGGAGAAGGGGACAACCGAGGATGAGCTGGTTGGATGGCATCACTGACTCAATGGACATGAGTTTGGGTAGGTCCAGGAGAACTGAAGAGGGCCTAGTAACCCCAAATTAGGACAGTTACCTTGCAGGGTGATGCCAATTCTATTCATGTCCTCAAATTACTAACTCCTTCACTTCCTCTACACTTTCAGGAGCAGGCCCCAGCAGACCCCAGGGCCAATTACAAAATAAGATCCAGCAGAAGAAAGGCTCTGACATGAAAAGCACTGCATGATTCTAAGGAATATGTGTTCAAATGGATTCTAAGAGTGTTATACCAGGTAGGGATTGAACATGTGTATACTTATCAGATACTCTTGGTTTTGTTTACTTGGTTGCTCAACTCAAAACTTACCTCAGCAGTGGCCCATGTTGAATGAAGCTGAGAGGCCAGAGATTCACTGGTATAATATAGTAGAAGGAATCCAAAGGTTGAGGGAGATAGGAAGTTAAAGTGGACTTATCTTTTGTTACTGACCATCCACCTTAACTAGATAGTATCCTGGCACCTCCAAGTGCATCCAGAGAACACTCCTTTCAGTAATATACTGAGAAAATATACCAGCAGCCTTGCAAAGTGCCAAAGAGTTGTTTTCTGCCCGCTGGTGATGAATATGGTGATGCTACCATTGAAATAGGCTCCTTAGTTGCCATAATGACTACAGGTTGCCAGGATGGCAGAGGCAGTGCTCACCATGAGACCTTAAGAGGCAAGATGGGCACTATGTTAGAACATATACTTCAGCTACATTGGTCATCAAAGAGGGATGATCTGAAGAAATCTTTGGTTGTGGCTAATGATGATCACTAATGACTGTCTTTGATGGTGGCTAATGGATTAGTACTGAAATAGTCTACTAAGCTTTTCTTTGATCTGTAGATCTGAAAAGCTTCAGATTTGGCAAGCAGAGTCACTTCATAAAGAGATCAAGACACTAACCAAATTCTAAGACTTGAGGCAATTCCTAGACCTAGTAGGAATATGAATGAAGAGAAGGTATGGAATCTTTGACAGCAGACCCTTTAGAGACCCTAACCTTTCCCAAGGGACTTGGAGCCATTTACCAGAGTTATATTATGTACAAGGAAAGAGAAACTGCACATTCTGTACAATTTTGATGGTGGCCTACCTCTGAAACTACTGGTATGGTATTGCTTTTGGTTTACTTTGTTAGAAGAATCTTCATTAACTGTTTCTATTACAAGGCTCACATTTCAGGAATCAGGGAGCTCATGTAGAAATAAAGTTCCTACTCCAAACTTGGTAACTGAGTTGGAGTGAGCTCACAGACAGTGGCTCTGAGCTGAGGATAATCCTGGGTTCAGACACCACAATGGGAGACATTGGAAGTCAAGGGGAAAATGGATTTTTGGTCAAGTCCACCTCTCAATGGGCCCAGTGGGAACACACATTATAGTTATTTTCTCAGTGGGAGTGGTAAAATTGAATTGTCCTGCAAGCTGATTAGGATTAGGGGGACTTTACTTGCCTGGAACTGCTTCAAAGCCTTACAGCCTAATCAGAGAATTGGAGCATCATGTTCAAATATGGTATAGATTGTCTACAATATCCAAAGAAATTCTTTGTATTCTTTTGGGAGGCCCAGGCAGCAGCTTGCTGGAGATCAGTTCTATCAGATCTCTTTGTTCCTGGAAGAGACACTTACTCTTGATGTAGATTTGCTTTCCTTAAATGCCATGATTCTGCCACTACTACCTTCCACAGACTTACATTGCCATATTCACTGTCACAACAAGCCACCCAACTCTGAACAAGAAACTTTTCCAAAAAATAAAAGCACTGCAGTGGGTGAATGCCCATGGATTCTCTGATTTTTTCTTTTACCATGTACCTTATTACCCTGAAGGATCTGGCCTTAAAGAAGAGTGGATTGGCCTTTTGAAAACTCAGTTACAGCAACAGTTGGAAGATAACATTCTGAGGCTAGGTTACTATCCCATATGATGCTCTGATCTAGTGAATAACATATGGTATAGTTTCTCCATAAACATAACTCCCAGGGTAGAATGGCAGCTCTCATTATTACACCTAAATTTCACTTGTAAGTATTTTATTTCTCAATCCCATGGATTTGGGCTTTCTTGGTTTAAAGATCTCATGATGCAAAGGAAAACTACCTCCACTAGGGGACATAACAATTGAATGTTGAGACTGCCACCGGGTTACTGAGCTCTGTGTACCATTGGGCCAACAAGGAAAAAAAAGTCACTTTTAGGATTCATCCTGTTTATCAAGGGGGAAATAAGGTTGGTGCTTTATAATAGGAGTTAAGAGGAGTCTGGGGACCCTCTTGAATGACACCTAGTACTGCCATGTAAGGTGGTAAAAGTTAAGGCAAGAGTGGAACAATTCTATGGCAGACTGATAGTCACCAAAACACATTTCTCTTTTCCTTGTTGGCACATGGATCGACTGTAATTCCCGGCCTACTTTGCAGCTAGATGTGAGCATGACATTGTGGTCTGTCAATAGACGGTGAGGGAAGCATTATATGTTACTTGCTGGCCTAGCATATAGGATAGAAGGAGCTAGGGTATCAGAAGGTCACCATCATCAGGCTGGAGACAACCTCTTTGGGTTTTATTGAAAGAGGAATAAACATCTCCTGGATTAGACCACTGAAAATTCCAAGTTCATCTCATATAGCAACTGGCATTACCAAACTACTTACTACTACTGCTAAGTCGCTTCAGTTGTGTCCAACTCTGTGTGACGCCATAGACAGCAGCCCACCAGGCTCCACTGTCCCTGGGATTCTCCAGGCAAGAATACTGGAGTGGGTTGCCATTTCCTTCTCCAATGCATGAAAGATAAAAGTGAAATGAAGTCGCTCAGTCGTGTCCGACTCTTAGCAACCCCATGGACTGCAGCCCACCAAGCTCCTCCATCCATGGATTTTCCCAGGCAAGAGTACTGGAGTGGGGTGCCATTGCTTTCTCTGACCAAACTACTTACAAGCCGCTTAAAAGCTTAATTTTCCCTTGAGTCAATGGTATACTTCAGAAGAGAGCCTGCCCGTGGGCCTTTATGTCTGTATTCTATCCAAGAGGGGTGCTTTCTGGATGAGGGGAACCAAACAGCAAGAGACCTCAAGAAGATCCAAGCACAAACACTGGAAGAGATTGGGCTGAAGTGGATCTCTCACCTTAGGGAATTGTGTACTTGAGGGACCCTTGCTGGATGTCAGAAAAACTCATCTTTGGTTCATACATGAGAATTTTATTTTGAGTGCCTGCCATACAATGTTCAAGGGACGTCATGACCACTAAGGCAAGAGACACTTGCTTTGTCCATCTTTCTCTTATCTGCACCCTGTGGTGAGTATCAATGACTAAAAGGTTGGTGGGAAGGAGCTGGAGGCAAACAACCTGTCTCCAAAGGAGTTTATGGAGCTGCAGGCTGACTGAGGTTGAGGAATTGATACAGGTTTAGCTTAGATCTGACACTGGAACTTCCAATTGGACAGGACTACAGTGGACTATGGGCTTCCTAGGTGGAGCTAGTGGGAGAGAACCCATCTGTCGGTGCAGGTAGATGTAAGAGACATGGGTCTGATCCCTGGGTTGGGAAGAGCCCCTGGAGGGGGGCATGGCAACCCATTCCAGTATTCTTCCTGGAGAATTCCATGGACAGAGGAGCCTGGTGGGCTGTGGGTTCATAGGGTTGCTAAGAGTCAGACACGACTGAAATGACTTAGCAAACATGCATGCAGAGTGGACTATAAAAATAACAAAGCAACCAGAAAGCTATGGAATTTGCCCAAGATAAATAGAAGGGGACGGGAGATTGGAAAGAGCATGAAAGAATGTGGCAATTGAAGAAAAAGGAGACTCTGTTAAACACACTTAGACTAAGCTGCACTATAATCACACACTCTCTGCTTTTCACTGTGTTGCCAGATGAACATGGAGAATAGTCTGAATGAATCCTACCACTATGTTTTCTAAATGTGGGAGAAACCAACTCATATTAATAACAATTGCTGTATTTCTTCTTGGCCCTTGGTGAGCTGTCTGAGAAGATGGAGATTTTTGTAAGAGAGGATGGAGTTCTTAATGGAACTGCCACTCTTGAGATATAAGATGATGAAGTCATTTATTCAGCATCATATTTTCTGCTTCCAGAATAACCTAAGTGATCTGGCTAAATGTCCCACAACGCTTTGTCTCTAAGTGATGGTCAACCTCTGGTGTTGATGGTAGTGGAAATATTCCCTCACGGCCCTCTGTGAGCCACCGCATCTGGTCTGGCACACTGTGGTTGCTTCTACTTCTTTCCCAAAAATTGAAGAAAAAAATGCACAAAATCAGCATTTCCTAAAGTGTATTCCATAGGAATGTAGTTCAATGGGATATTTACAGATGCTAAAGAGGAGAAAAAACTCTTCCATCAAATAACATGGGTAAATTTGGACAAACAAAGGGGACAAGCTTTTTCTTTACCACAGAAGATCTCACAGCCTTTATCATGCTAATGTGTGTGGTGGAGCTCATGATATAGAGACACAGAGAACAGAATTTCACAGACTCTTAATTTCATGGACCCTCTTTTCCCCCAGATTGTCTTTGAGGACTGAGTATTCATAAGCCCATACTTTGAGACCTGCTGGTTCAATTCATTTCCCCTTGTGCAGAAAATTTCATAAGTAATGAATGGATGTGAATAAAAAGAGAAACAGTGAAATCCTATTCATTTATCTAAAAATCATTTGAAGAATTGTTTGTATTAACATTAAGTGCTTTTTTCCCTTGGACTAGAGAGAGGGAAGACTATTCCTTGATGAAGTGGAGGCCAGTGAAACACAAATGCATGTTTCATCCCAACGCCAGAGAGCAATGAATTCCTCTGGGATCCTTCTAATATATATTGTCATGCAAGTGAGTTTTAAAAGGAATACCATGCTTTTGCCTTGTCAAATTTTCCACTTTTCATCACATTCATCACTTTTAAACTGCCCAGGTAGATAAGAGAAGCAGTCCTTGCAAGTCACACATTTTGGGTCTAATCTAAAGTTGGGTTTATTAATCATTCATTTATAAATGTTTGTTTCCATATACTTCCAGGAATTCTCCTTTTTACCATTTCACATCTTTATGTCAATGATTTCTAATGGGCTAAGTTTTATTTTTTTTAATTCACAATATAAATTGAGAAATAATCTCCCACTGAAACAGTATGGATTAGAAAGATGGATTTGGTAATCAGCTAAAGAATGTGAGCAATAAGTAAATCAATTCTCATTATTCATCAAATTAAAAAGTCTGAACTTAGAGACAGAAAACCCAGTTTCTGTTTCTTCTGTGTTTCTCATAAGTTCTGTGGCCGTTGGCAAGTTTCTTCACTTCTTTTAGGCCTCAGTTTCTTGAACTGTAAAATGAAAAGGCTGGAGATGATATCCTCTAGGGACCTCTGAAGTTATAAAATTCTCTGATCCTCTTACTGTTATTTTTCCTAAATTTCCACATTTAGTAGATTTCAATATGTATCTGTCATTGGGATGACCTGCAGGGAAATAGTTATGATTTCTAGAACCACACGTCCATGATACACTGAAATAGATGACCTAACTGGCAATATCATACCCGTTATAAAGGATGAATGAATCATCATTGTTCTTTTAGTCATCAGTCAAATTTATGCTTGGATGTTTGGCTACTTAAGCATGTATTCTTTCCCTTAAATGTATACAGAGAAATAAATGTATGACTCCAAATTCAGATTAACATTTAACTGCTAAATATCTTAAAACATGATTAAGTACAAAATTAGGAAAAAGTTAATATACTCATAGCATATAGAAAAGGCAAACATTTCTAGAGTTGTGGTATCCAATAACGAGCCATCAGCTCTTTGTGTCTACTCAGCATTTGAGATGTTGCTAGTCTGAATGAAATTTCAGTAAAGCTTTTGAAAACTTGGTTCCAAAAAAAAAAAAAAAAAGACTAAAATATATTATCAGCAATTTTAATATATTGATTTCTTGTTAAAAATAATACTATGTTCCGGCTGAGCTACTTCAAATCCTAAAAGATGATGCTGTTAAATTGCCACACTCAACATGTCAGCAAAATTGGAAAACTCAGCAATGGCCACAGGACTGGAAAAGATTAGTTTTCTTTCCAATCCCAAAGAATGGCAATGCCAAAGAATGTTCAAACTACTGTACAATTACACTCATTTCACACGCTAGTAACATTATGCCTAAAATCATTCAGCAGTGTGTGAACTGAGAAATTCCATATGTACAAGCTGGGTATAGAAAAGGCAGAGGAACCAGAGATTAAACTGCTAACATTCACTGGATCATAGAGAAAGCAAGGGAATGCCAGAAAAACTTCTGCTTCATCAACTATGCTAAAGCTTCTGCCTGTGTGTATCACAACAAACTGGAAAATTCTTAAAGAGATGGGAATACCAGACCACCTTACTTGTCTCCTGAGAAGCTTGTATATGCATCAAGAAGCAACATTTGGAGCTGGACTGGTTCCAAATTGGGAAAGGAGTACATCAAGGCTGTATATAGTCACCTTGCTTGTTTAACTTACATGCAGGATACATTACATGAAACGCCAGACTGAATGAATCATAAGATAGAATTAAGATTTCTGGGAGAAATATCAACAGCCTCAGATATGCAGATTTTACCATCTAATGGCAGAAATGAAGAGGAATTAAAGAGCTTCTTGATGAGAGTGAAAGAGGAGGGTGAAAAAGCTGGCTTAAAACTCACATTCAAAAAATGAAGATCATGGCCTCTGGGCCCATCAATTTATGGCAAATAAAAAGGGAAAAAATGGAAGCAGTGATAGATTTTATTTTCTTGGACTCCCAGATTACTGAGGATGATGATTACAGCCATGAAATTAAAAGATGCTTGCCCTTTGGAAGGAAAGCTATGACAAACCTAGACGCATATTAAAAAGCAAAGACATCATTTTGCCAATGAAGGTGCATATATTCAAAGTTATGATTTTTTTCAGTAGTTATGTACTGATGTGAGAGTTGGACCATAAACAAGGCTGAGCACCGAGGAATTGATGCTTTCAAACTGGTGCTGGAGAAATCTTTTGAGAGTCCCTTGGACAGCAAGGAGATCAAACCATTTAATCCTAAAGGAAATCATCCCTGAATATTCACTGGAAGGACTTATGCTGAAGGTGAAGCTTCAATACTTTGGACACCTGATACAAAGAGCTGACTCATTGGAAAAAATCCTGATGCGGGGAACAATTGAAGACAAAAGGAGAAGGGTGTGGCAGAGAGTGAGATGTTTAGATAGTATCACAGAGTTTATGGACATGAATCTGTGCAAACTCTAGGGGACAGTGAAGGAAGAGAAGCCTGGTGTGCTGCAGCCTACGGGGTCGCAAAGAGTCAGACGTGACTTACTGACTGAACAACAGCAACAATACTTTTTTTTTTTTTTAGGTGTGTCTCTTTTTAAAATCCCTATCTTTATTTTTTAATTGAAATATAATTGCTTTACAATATTGTCTTAGTTTCTGTTGTACAATGAAGTGAATCAACTGTTCAGTTCAGTTCAGTCACGCAGTCATGTCCGACTCTTTGCGACCCCATGAATTGCAGCACGCCAGGCCTCCCTGTCCATCACCAACTCCCGGAGTTCACTCAGACTCACGTCCATTGAGTCTGTGATGCCATCCAGCCATCTCATCCTCGATCGTCCCTTTCTCCTCCTGCCCCCAATCCCTCCCAGCATCAGGGTCTTTTCCAATGAGTCAACTCTTCGCATAAGGTGGCCAAAGAACTGGAGCTTCAGTTTTAGCATCATTCCTTCCAAAGAAATCCCCGGGTTGATCTCCTTCAGAATGGACTGGTTGGATCTCCTTGCAGTCCAAGGGACTCTCAAGAGTCTTCTCCAACACCACAGTTCAAAAGCATCAATTCTTCGGCGCTCAGCCTTCTTCACAGTCCAACTCTCACATCCATACATGACCACAGGAAAAACCATAGCCTTGACTAGACGGACCTTAGTCGGCAAAGTAATGTCTCTGCTTTTGAATATACTATCTAGGTTGGTCATAACTTTTCTTCCAAGGAGTAAGCGCCTTTTAATTTCATGGCTGCAGTCACCATCTGCAGTGATTTTGGAGCCCAAAAAAACAAAGTCTGACACTGTTTCTACTGTTTCCCCATCTATTTCCCATGAAGTGATGGGGCCAGATGCCATGATCTTCGTTTTCTGAATGTTGAGCTTTAAGCCAACTTTTTCACTCTCCTCTCTCACTTTCAACAAGAGGCTTTTTAGCTCCTCCTCACTTTCTGCCATAAGGGTGGTGTCATCTGCATATCTGAGATTATTGATATTTCTCCCAGCAATCTTGATTCCAGCTTGTGTTTCTTCCAGTCCAGCATTTCTCATGATGTACTCTGCATATAAGTTAAATAAGCAGGGTGACAATATACAGCCTTGACGTACTCCTTTTCCTATTTGGAACCAGTCTGTTGTTCCATGTCCAGTTCTAACTGTTGCTTCCTGACCTGCATACAGATTTCTCAAGAGGCAGGTCAGGTGGTCTGGTATTCCCATCTCTTTCAGAATTTTCCACAGTTTACTGTGATCCACACAGTCAAAGGCTTTGGCATAGTCAATAAAGCAGAAATAGATGTTTTTCTGGAACTCTCTTGCTTTTTCCATGATCCAGCGGATGTTGGCAATTTGATCTCTGGTTCCTCTGCCTTTTCTAAAACCAGCTTGAACATCAGGGAGTTCACGGTTCACATATTGCTGAAGTCTGGCTTGGAGAATTTTGAGCATTACTTTACTAGCATGTGAGATGAGTGCAATTGTGCGGTAGTTGGAGCATTCTTTGGCATTGCCTTTCTTTGGAATTGGGATGAAAACTGACCTTTTCCAGTCCTGTGGCCACTGCTGAGTTTTCCAGATTTGCTGGCAAATTGAGTGCAGCACTTTCACAGCATCATCTTTCAGGATTTGAAACAGCTCAACGGGAATTCCATCACCTCCACTAGCTTTGTTCGTAGTGATGCTTTCTAAGGCCCACTTGACTTCACATTCCAAGATGTCTGGCTCTAGATTAGTCAACACATCATCATGATTATCTGGGTCATGAAGATCTTTTTTGTACAGTTCTTCCGTGTATTCTTGCCACCTCTTCTTAATATCTTCTGCTTCTGTTAGGTCCAGACCATTTCTGTCCTTTATCGAGCCCATCCTTGCATGAAATGTTCTCTTGGTATCTCTAATTTTCTTGAAGAGATCTCTAGTCTTTCCCATTCTGTTCTTTTCCTCTATTTCTTTACATTGATTGCTGAAGAAGGCTTTCTTATCTCTTCTTGCTATTCTTTGGAACTCTGCATTCAGATGCTTATATCTTTCCTTTTCTCCTTTGCTTTTTGCTTCTCTTCTTTTCATAGCTATTTGTAAGGCCTCCCCAGACAGCCATTTTGCCTTTTTGCATTTCTTTTCCATGGGGATGGTCTTGATCCCTATCTCCTGTACAATGTCACGAACCTCATTCCATAGTTCATCAGGCACTCTATCTATCAGATCTAGACCTTTAAATCTATTCCTCACTTCCACTGTATAATCATACCTCCCCTCCCTCTAGGAATTTCCCTCCCACCCCACACCTACCCCACCCATTTAGATTATTTTGGATATATTAGGTTACATAAACTGTATTGTTAAAATTAATTTTGTTTCTCTTTACTTTTTACAGTATCAGTTCAGTTCAGTCACTCAGTCGTGTCCGACTCTTTGTGACCCCATGAACGCAGCAAGCCAGGCCTCCCTGTCCATCACCAACTCCCGGAGTTCACCCAGACCCACGCCCATGGCGTCAGTGATGCCATCCAGCCATCTCATCCTCGGTCGTCCCCTTCTCCTCCTGCCCCCAAATCCCTCCCAGCATCAGAGTCTTTTCCAATAAGTCAACTCTTCGCATGAGTAGCTATTAGAAAATCTAAAATTACATGTTTGGCTCTTTTTATATTTTTAGTGGACAGCACCACTGTTCTAATGGATTCTGTCATGTTAATGAACACTTTAGATAGCAACATTGAATTCTATTTTATCCCCATAGGAAGATTAATCAATGTAAGTAGCTTCAACCTTTTAAGAAGGCTCTGTTCTAAATTTTTATGTTGCTTTTCTGTCCGTTTTCCTGACATCAAAACAATATAATGGTTTATTTTCCTTTAAAGCTTAAATATTATGTATAAGCAATGAAAATAGAATAAAATACTATCGAAATAGTGTTAATTAAACAAAATAAAAGAATAAATCTTCTTGATTGTTCCAATTATTCATACTTGAGTTTATTCTGCTCAATGTTAGCTGCTCAGTTGTGCTCAACTCTTTGTAACCTCATGGACTGTGTAGCTCGCCAGGCTCCTCTGTCCATGGCAGTCTCCAGGCAAGAATACCAGAGTAGGTTACCATTCCTTTCTCCAAGGATCTTCTTTTTTTTTAAAATATAAATTTATTTATTTTAATTGGAGGTTAATTACTTTACAATATTGTATTGGTTTTGCCATACATCAACATAAATCTGCTACAGGGATACATGTGTTCCCCATCCTGAACCCCCCTCCCTCTTCCCTCCCCATACTATCCCTCTGGGTCGTCCCAGTGTACCAGCCCCAAGCATCCAGTATCATGCATCAAACCTGGACTGGCCATTTGTTTCATATAAGATATTATACATGTTTCAATGCCATTCTCCCAAATCATCCCACCCTTTCCCTCTCCCACAGAGTCCAAAAGACTGTTTTATACATCTGTGTCTCTTTTGCTGTCTCCCATACAGGGTTATTGTTATCATCTTTCTAAATTCCATATATATGCATTAATATACTGTATTGGTGTTTTTCTTTCTGGCTTACTTCACTCTGTATAATCGGCTCCAGTTTCATCCACCTCATTAGAACTGATTCAAATGTATTCTTTTCAATGGCTGAGTAATACTCCATTGTGTATATGTACCATAGCTTTCTTATCCATTCATCTGCTCATGGACATCTAGGTTGCTTCCACGTCCTGACTATTATAAACAGGGCTGCGATGAACATTGGGGTACACATGTCTCTTTCAATTCTGGTTTCCTCGGTGTGTATGCCCAGCAGTGGAATTGCTGGGTCATAAGGCAGTTCTATTTCCAGTTTTTTAAGGGATCTCCACACTGTTCTCCATAGTGGCTGTACTAATTTGCATTCCCATCAACAGTGTAAGAGAGTTCCCTTTTCTCCACACCCTCTCCAGCATTTATTGCTTGTAGACTTTTGGATTGCAGCCATTCTGACTGGTGTGAAATGGTACCTCATTGTGGTTTTGATTTGCATTTCTCTGATAATGAGTGNCAATTCTAGTTTCTAACTTGAGGTAGGGTAACTAATAAATGGTTCATCATTAATTATGTGTTTGTATGTATGTATATTCTACAAAATTGAAAAAAATTCCAATAGTAACCCATAGAAATGCATGTTTGAATAAACATTATTTTACATGAGTTGCTACTGGAATAAATTGCTCAATTTTGCTGAATATAAATTTTATGTCATTAATTGTAATTTTATAACCTTCTGAGATGATAACAATTACCTATTTTATCAATAATTTAGGGTTATTGTAACCTTTTAAGGAACCTATAGCTTTTCAGGACCTACCTGGAAAACATAACTCCAGTACACACTTCTCATTTTATGGATAAGTAGACTGAATCTTAAAAAGGTTAAGTAATTTGTCTACAATGAGACAAGATAATTGAAAAACGTGTGCATATGATTTAATTCTACCACCAGTCTCATGCATGATGTGGATAAAATTGTAATTTTAAAATTCTCATCTTGTTTACTAAAATGAGACCTAGAGCAGTTAACTAGCTGACGTGCTTGTGTTAGTCAGGGTTCTTCAAATAAACAGAACCAGCAAAAAAATATCTAAAAGGAGACTTTAGGAGTTGGCTTCTGTGTTTATGGAGGCCAAGAATTTGCCAAATTTGCCATATACAATCTGGAAACCAGGAAAGCAGATGGTCTAATTCAGTCTAAGTCTGAAGGCCTGAGAACCTGGGCCCAAAAGTGTAAGTCCCGTTGAAAGGCCCAAGAAATGAGGGGCCAAAGGTGTATGTCCCAGTGTGAGTGTAAAGGGCAGAGAAATAAGAATGCCAGTGGCCCCAGGGCAGAGGAAGATGAATGTCGCAGCTCAAGGAGAGAGACCTAATTCGCCCTTCCTTTTCCCTTTTGTTTTATCCAAGCCCTCAGTGATTTGAATGACATCCACCCACACTGAGGAAGGCTATCTTTTTTACTTAGTCTACTGATTAAGATGATAATCTCTTCTAGGAACACTCCCATGGACACATCCAGAGTTACTGTTTCCCAGAAATCTGGGCATGCCTTAGGCCAGTCAAGATGATACATAAAATTAACCCTCACAGAGCCCAAAGACATTCTCTGAGTTTGAATTGAGATTTGACTGGAAACCATGTATCTAGATTGATGCTTTGTTGGTCTTTTCACTTTACTATTGTACCATAGTATAAGCACCCGACTCCAGTACACTTGCCTGGCAAATCCCATGGACAGAGGAGCCTAGTAGGCTGCAGTCCATGGGGTTGCTGGGAGTCGAACACGACTGAGCGACTTCACTTTGACTTTTCACTTTCATGCATTGGAGAAGGAAATGGCAACCCACTCCAGTGTTCTTGCCTGGAGAATCCCAGGGATGGGGGAGCCTGGTGGGCTGCCATCTCTGGGGTCGTACAGAGTCAGACATGACTGAAGCGACTTAGCAGCAGCAGCAGAATAAGCAGATTGATGGTGAGGGAGTGCTCTCTCTTATTCCAACACTCAAATTTAGTATGTGAAACTTGCTACTTTTTCCTAATCAAGTCTCTAAAATGAGTAGAAAGTTGTAAGTATAATTTCTTTGAATTGACTATCATCTTCACAACATGTGATACAAAATCTCTTTGCCCTGTAGGAAAATGTCAAGAATTCATAATCATTTTCAAGTTCTTGCCACCTTTGTTATCCAGCAATTGAGGCATTGTCATCTCCTCAGCAATGTCAATCCCTCTTTTTCTAGCAACACTGCAACTGTAACTTTCCCAACAGACATCTTAGGAAATTCACATACTTGTCAAGTTTTAGACAGAGTAACTTGAAATCCTGAGTGTCGGGAATAAGAAACATTCTAAAACATAGGGGTGGACAAAAAGCACCTGATATGCCTTAATAACATTGTTTTGAATAGCTGTACATCTTAAGAAAACTGTGGAGACTGGCAGAAGCAGGAGTCTAAAATGCTGAATGGATACCAGCTCTTGATCAGGATCCAGTTCCTTAGGATCAATATCTCCTGCTGATATTGATTTGGCTAAATAGCCAGACACATATTTCAATCTTCAAAGACTTGGAGGTAGATGACCTAGATTATTTTAACTAATGTTCATTTGACATTCAGTACATCTTAACCATTCTTGCACTTATAACAATAAATCCATACAACAACCATACATTGCTGAAATTTTGTTTCTCCTCCATGTGAATATGGGTCCAGAAGATAACTACATACTCAAAGGAGGGGGATTGATGATTGTTTAATAAGAGAATCACTTTCATAGGTAGGGCTAGACTTAAGAAAAATCCACAAGAGATAGTGAGAGAACCCAGGTCTTAACACTACTTGGCCTGAAAGTGTTAATGATGAGAATAGTTAGAGCACCCAGCAGGACCTGGAGTTGTAGAAGGAGATATCCAGAGATAAAAATCATTCTTCAGTCTTCAACCTGGCACAGAAAAACCAAGGGCAATAAACATTAAACTTCTATTATTACCCTCCTGTTGGTGTTTCCCATTCACGGAATGTCAGAAGGTCAAGATCCTTGACTGGTCTATCCCATAAATATCACCCCCCAGAGGCACAGAGCAGGATGGAGAGAGATGGAAAGTAGGTCTGCGCAGGCAAGTGAAGAACATCCAGAATGTTCTCATGTCACTCAAGAGGTATTATAAATGGACTTGCAGAGCTTAAGTAACTTGCTTCAGATAAAATGTTTGCTGAGATGGGACTTAATTTCATGATCATCCAACCCAAAGCTTAGTGTTTTTGTTCCTATGCCGCTGTTATGCCACTTCTCATTAAAAAAAGAATTTATTCACTCTGCTTTCCTTTTTTGCAACACAGATTTTTATTTTAGCTGAAGTCAAAGGAGTACAAAAACACATTTCAAAGTGGTAAATGCTTATTTTAGCAATACAACCTACAGTTACTCTCTATTTACTTCAATCAACCAATTTTCTTTCAGAGAACCTTGGATGCACTTACACATTCATATGCTTATACTGCGTTATGCTGTGCTTATACTGAAGGTACCTGTAAAATATATTGATCATGATAAATCTTTAATATCATTTAAAAGTCATTCTTACACTGGTGCTAAAATTAAATAGAATTTTTCAGTAGCAATCATTTACATGGGAAGAATGTATAACAATTCCCTTAAAGAGAATTTTAAAATATTTCCCTATAAGTTATCTTTCAAAGAATTATGGTAAATTGCATAAGTTAACCTTTAGTCACTCATTTTTATTTGCAACAAATAGTTATAAAGTTTTTTTATGAGTCATATTATTTAATACTGTGAACAAAAATTTAAGTCCTATTGGAAGATTGATCTTGATGTTTTGATGTATTTCTAAGTAATGAATTGTACCATACTTTTTATAGAACAGTTTTGTAGCAATGCATTTAGCTAAAGGAATCAGTAGTAAATTTCCAGAAAGACGAATAGTTTTTACACATGGGTTACCTTCCAAATTCACAATATAAAAATAATGTCTTGCAAAGTGCTATGTGTACAAAACTTACCTCTATGTGTACAAAACTTTTAAGATAGCCAGACACTTGAAAATTAATATTGATTCCTTATGTAGATCTTCAATATAATGAAGAAATACAGAGCAGCAGCCTCCTCATACATAGATTGCCAAGAAGTTGGTAGCCAACCACTGTGTGATAAAATTGAGGCATTAACCTGGTAAATGAGCCACTTCAAAAGCCCCAGAGAACCTCTTAGGATAAACTTGTTGCTTCAGATATGATTTAACTTGGCAAATGGGTATACTAGTATAAGTATGAAAACTATGCTAATATGTTATTGTTGTTTTCTGACCTTCCCATCTAAAAGTCCATGAACTCTTTGATTCACAGCAGGTGAAATATAACTGTGGCAATAAGCTTTGAACATGGTCATTGAGTATATAATCAATGAATACATTTTAAAATTATTGGCTATTTTTGAAGTTTCTCTACCAGTATAATCCTTCCACAGTATCATCTGTCTCTTGGAAACCTATAGACAGGTTGAATATATACAATGAAAATATATAATCACAATATAAAACAAACAACACAGAGATCAGAGACCATCACTTTGTAGGAATAGTTCCCTGATCCCTTTCTATCCAAATATGATCTTAAGAATGGAGCAGGGATGAGTAATCTGAAGTTGTTTGACTTACAAATTTCTCTCATTAATATTGATTAGGAGGTCTTTTAGAGTGTTTTTTTTTTTTTTAATTACTTGTCACAGTTAATAGTAAAACTCTTGGAAGAACTTCTGTTCCAAAGAAGAAAACAATTATTAGCTACATGAAAATCAACTTTGTGGCTTTAAAGGAGAAAATGAAAACTGTTGCATGACTGGGAAGCAGGAGACCCTGAAACTCAAGGTCTGTTTCCCACTCTATGCATGGATAAAACACAGATATCATCAGCTACCCCCATTCTTCATAGTACTGCCTTTGAACTAGCATCTGGAAAAACAGAAACATTCATAATTTGAAAGAAGTATTTGGATATCAAGATGCAGTGAATAGTAAGCTATTTTATGTGTATATATACATATATATATATTTTTTTTTTCATGATGTGCTGGGTGTGCTGAATCTAATCCCCCATGTTAATGATGCATCAACTCATTGAGACCATGCCAACAGTGTAAAATCTTGACACTAAGTTCCTAAATGACTGTAGCTAGGTTTAGAAGCAGCTTGTTATAAGTAAAATGATAACCTTAGGTACTGTTTTGCCTTGAAGAGTCCTTGTTTATATCTTTTCTTCCTGGATAATGTTTAATAATGCCCCCTTTCACTCTTAAAGAGTTCCTATCTGGATGTTAAATTACAAAGCCATCCTAATTATAAGGTGACTTTGAAAAAAAGAAAGAGGAATTCTTTATTTTTATTATAGTTTAAAAAAGGAACTAAATTTTAGGAAGTTAGATTTGCTTTCATTGAGAATTCAATATGTACAAAATAACTCCATTTATATAACCAACATATGTAAATACTATGCATAACAAAAAATTGCTATGAGAATCGTAGGTGTGCTCATTATTTACATAATGATATGATGTCTTTGTTATTTGGTATAATTTTTTGAAATGAGTAATACCCAGCACCAACCAATGACAATTAACTGAAAAGCAAAAGAACATGAAAGACACATGTGAAGTTTTGAGCAATTTGCATTTTTTTCCTGATATACAGAGGACACATATTCTTGATGTTGGCAGATTTTTAAAATATATTACCTGAACTGTAAACAAAATTTCATTTCTCAAATAATGTCTCATCTTTTTTGGCCTTAATTTTAGAATTCCCGGCCTGCTCATTTATGTTACTGAATAAAACTCTAATTACTTAAAAAGTATTTAATTTCAAATTCCATCTAGTTTTTTTTTCTGTCTCTAAGGTTTTTATGTAAGAATTTGTTTTTAATCTTCCAGAGCTAGCAAGTATATATATATGGCATTTAAAAGGTGACTTCTGATTGTTGTAAATGCCAATAAATAGATTTGTAAATACAGTCATTTTATCATAAATGATAATTGAATCCTCTTTTATAAGGTTTAAAGTAAAACCATTTTAATAAACATAGACTTTCCTTAATTCAAATAAAAGATGCAGGATTTTTATGTGTTACATTTTGAAACAAAATTGAATATGCTCAATAATTATTTCAAAGAATTTGAGCTTTCTATCTTTAATCATCATATTTTAAAGCTGTTTTTACAGGTAGCCCAAAGTGACTTTGGATTATCCTTTTCCAGAATACAATGAAAACTTGATAGGATTAAAGTCTATCAAAGAAATTAATAAGTAGCCAGTAGGAGAACAATGGTAGACATACCAAAGGGGGGGAAAAAAAAAAAAATATATATATATATATATATATATATATATATACATATAGAGAGAGCATATGAAGTAAAATCAGGGCTAGAGTTTTTGAAAAATCATTTAGTAAGGTTAGATTATTTGTAATTCAATGTGGGCAGAACATATTTAAAAACAAGATAACGTGTAAACTGTTGCACAGCCTTGCTAAAATAGGTAGAAAAATGATGCTCAATATTGTGTTGCATTTCATGTATTTAATTAATGATAATTATATACATACACATACTCACATGAATACTTACATTTGTACAGTTTTAACAGAATTCTTTGCAGAAAGATCGCAAAAATTTGCAATTCATACCAATATTTCAATTAATTCTTCATTATTTCAATTAAATGATATTTGTATTACTTATAGCCAAAGATTAAAATGGGGTTGTCTAGATTTTTTTATACTAGGAAATCAATATAGTTCCATGGATTTAGTTTTGCTCATCAGATCTTTAACTTGAAAGAGACTGCACTCAGCATTATGTCATGGTAATTCTTGCAGAGCAATAGATTCGTCATGCTGACTCAGATTTTACCAGAAATACATTGAATACACTTGTGGTTCATCAGTTACATCACACTTTGGCTCATTGGTCAAATGGAGTGTTTGGAAAAACACAAATAAACTGGAGGGTTGCAGGCAATGAGTAGTACATGATAGCAAAAAAGCCATTATTCAATGTATAAAATAAGTTTTCAAACATTTCAAATCATATTAACATATAGAGACTCACAGAACTTGAATGCTGTAGTAAAATAATGTTGATACTTGATTTTTTTCCTTTTCAGTGAAAAACTGATCAGATCATAGAAACTCTCATGGGCAGTTGAATTTATGACCAACAAGAATATAGTAAAAATGTTCTTATGAAGCATCTGCATTGTTTTTTCTAGAGCCTCACATTTATAAAGGGATAGCTTTGTGAAATGGCCAACAACACTCTGGCTCAGTTGGTAAAGTATTTGCAATTCAGGAGACCCAGGTTGGATCCCTGGGTGGAGAAAATTCCCTAGAGAAGGAAATAGCAACCCACTCTAGTTTTCCTACCTGGAGAATCCCACAGGTAGAGGAGCCTGGTGGGCTACAGTCCATGGGTCACAAAGAGTCAGACATGACTAAGCTACTAAACCACCAGATTTGTGAATTAAAGGATCCACATAAACAGAACACTTGCTGGATATTGGATGATGCTAAAGAAATGTTGTTATTTTTTAGATTTAATAATTAATGGCTATATATAAGAAAGGTAAGAATTAAATAGTTATGAGTGAAACACAAACTTTCTTAGATCTACCTCAATCTACTTCTGGAGAAATGGGGAAAAGTAGAATAGAATGCAGGCAAATAAGATTGGCTCTGAGTTAAAATGGTTAACGTTGTGTAACAGATCCATGAAGTTTTGTTGTACTGTTATCTCTATTTTTATATGCTTTTGAAATTTTCCATAGTAAAAATATTTTCACAAGAAAGATAAATATCTCCTCATATATCCTTGAAATTAAAAAAAAAATAAAAATTGACCATTATCAAGACAAACAAGAAGAAAAAATTATGTAATATACAACTTATTATATTTTTTTGGTTTTCTATCATATAATAGAAACTTTCAATATACAATAAGTATTTGAGCAATATTCAGGATGTTGACACCAACAGTGTTGGATAACCTCCAAAATATGCTCCACATGTCTTTTAAATCTTCAGCTTTCTTTTTTATGCTTTGTCTTATCTCTGCATTCAGTACCTTCATTAAGCCTGTGGCTATCCTACCATTAACTCATGACACATATATCTCCCCTTACCATATGTGAAAGCATTTCCATGTTTCCCTTCTCTAACTTCTTCTTCTGTTTCTCTCTTTAATTCTTCAATATAAACCTCATTTTATTATGTATTAGAACCTATCAAAGTGCAAGCAATTCAGTTTACCCAATGATAGAAGTTTATTTAGTGATAGAAGTTTAGTACATAAAAACAGGGAAGAATACTTCAAAAAATCTTACCATTTCTACAATTATAGTATAAAAATGAAATTCCATTTATTGCTATTTAAGATGCAATGATAACTCCATTTGGTTGTTCTCTGAGCTCAAACTATGCTAGCCATCTCTCTCAAAGCAATCATTAAACCAGTAATTTCATAATTCCAGTTATTCAACACATTTCTTTCTGAGTCTGCTTCCTATTAGCTATTATCCTATTATCCAGATTCTATTATTCAATATTTTTATCTTTTCCTATTCTCTCTTTGGCTTTTCAGTCAAAACTCTGAAGAGGAAGTCATCTAGTCATCCCTCCAATGGAAAGTGTTGCAGTTAGACCATCCTTTCAAGTCAGAACATGATGAAGATTTTAGCAATCTTAAAAAATTAGACCTAGCTCCAGATGCTTGATTTTTTTTTTTTAATAGAACAGAGTCCAAATTAGTAACTTCATACTTTCAGTTCATAGCGGCATGGGGAGGAAGGTTTCAGAAAGTTGCTAAACTAGCACGCTGAGCTCCCAGTTATGATCAAGATCTTATAATGAGTACTGATGGTGCCACAAACTGCAGCTGGATAGAATAGCATGAAATCAGATATTCTTAGTCTAGAATTTTTTGTTGTTGTGTATTTTATTTCTGGGAAAAAATTCATTCTTGAAAAACAGAATTTAGTCATTGCCATTGGGTTGAAAGGAAAGAAAACTTTGCTAAGTTTTCCACTTTATTTTGGGTATTTCATGTATCTCTATCTAAAATACATTTTTAAAAGATGGCATACAAATACTTTTCATTTGACCCTTTGGATCTGTTCTCTACAATTTTTCATCTTGCTCAGATCCCAGGAGATGGCTCAATATTTACTGTGGCAGACGGCTCCATTTCAATTTAGCTTCTGAGTAGACTCAACAAATGAGAGATGGCTGCAGATTATAATGTAGGAGGACATTATTTGACTTTCTAAGAGCTGACTGTGCTCTTTGAGGTCGTAGTTTATTTTTCACATAGTTGCCCTATTTAGGTTTTGGTCTCTACCCTTCCCTGTCTTTTCATACCATTTTCCTATTGAACAGATCTTTTTTTTTTTTTAATAGAACAGAGTCCAAATTAGTAACTTCATACTTTCAGTTCATAGCGGCATGGGGAGGAAGATTTCAGAAAGTTGCTAAACTAGCACGCTGAGCTCCCAGTTATGATCAAGATCTTATAATGAGTACTGATGGTGCCACAAACTGCAGCTGGATAGAATAGCATGAAATCAGATATTCTTAGTCTAGAATTTTTTGTTGTTGTGTATTTTATTTCTGGGAAAAAATTCATTCTTGAAAAACAGAATTTAGTCATTGCCATTGGGTTGAAAGGAAAGAAAACTTTGCTAAGTTTTCCACTTTATTTTGGGTATTTCATGTATCTCTATCTAAAATACATTTTTAAAAGATGGCATACAAATACTTTTCATTTGACCCTTTGGATCTGTTCTCTACAATTTTTCATCTTGCTCAGATCCCAGGAGATGGCTCAATATTTACTGTGGCAGACGGCTCCATTTCAATTTAGCTTCTGAGTAGACTCAACAAATGAGAGATGGCTGCAGATTATAATGTAGGAGGACATTATTTGACTTTCTAAGAGCTGACTGTGCTCTTTGAGGTCGTAGTTTATTTTTCACATAGTTGCCCTATTTAGGTTTTGGTCTCTACCCTTCCCTGTCTTTTCATACCATTTTCCTATTGAACAGATCCACTAGTATTTTTTGTTTGTGTGTGTGTTTTCTTGTTTTTACATTTATATATTCCAGCTTTCGAAAATATCAGGTAAGTTTTATTGCTTCTAAGATAAATACCAAAGTACTTAATTAACCATTCAACCTTCTTTAATTTTACTTTCCTCTCATATTCTTATTCAGTGTCAGTCCTCTATAGCCATACTGGTATATTAACTGTCCTCAGATATTTTCTGTTTATTTCAACTTGAATAAAATTAATACAATTTAGGTCACCTCATATTTCTTAAACTTTAATAATTTCTGAAAGTATGTTATAACTCCAGAGATCTGGGTGAAAGGGATAGATAGAAGTTGAAAAGATTGAAACAGATGCAATAAAAATCTAAGCTCCTCAAATGGTATCACAGGCTACTCTATAAACCTCCATAGAACACTCACAAATGCATTTTTTAAAGACTGCTGCTGCTGCTGCTGCTAAGTCGCTTAACTTTAATTAATAAACTGAATCCCAGGACAGGAAGAATAAATTGTGAAGGGTTTTTGAGGTACATAAGGAAAATGTGTAAGAATGTATAGTTTTCATGTATTTTTTAATCAGTGTAATGGCTTCTTGCCCTGTTCACCTTGCAGTGTAGTTTTCATCTTGAGAGTATCCTCTGGTAAGAGATTAAAAAATAGGCAGAGAGGTTCATTAAGTATCTTTCATCTATCAGTCCATCCATCCATCCACCCATCCATTCATCCATTAAGTAAAATACTCTTTCCCACTACAGGAAGAATAAATTGTGAAGGGTTTTTGAGGTACATAAGGAAAATGTGTAAGAATGTATAGTTTTCATGTATTTTTTAATCAGTGTAATGGCTTCTTGCCCTGTTCACCTTGCAGTGTAGTTTTCATCTTGAGAGTATCCTCTGGTAAGAGATTAAAAAATAGGCAGAGAGGTTCATTAAGTATCTTTCATCTATCAGTCCATCCATCCATCCACCCATCCATTCATCCATTAAGTAAAATACTCTTTCCCACTACTACATTGTATCACAAACCCTTCCAATGTATACAATCTGAAAATATGTTGAGGTAAACTTGACAGAAATACTCACCCTGATGTTTGTGAGCTGTTACCACCACCCCCAACCCTCAGGGATGTCTACACTTATGCTTTGGGCATCTCTACACTATATGTGTGTGTGTGTGTGTGTGTGTGTGTGTGTGTGTATGTGTATATATATACACACACATACATATTTAATTCAAGCTTTTAATTTTGATCACAAGTTACAACAATTAAATATATTCTTGATTATCTGCTTACAACTGTATCAATAAACTATTGGTGTATGGTATAGAATTATGCCATAATAACTCAGCGGAATTCAAAATTAAGCACGTATTTCTCACACTTTGGTGAGTCAGCTAGTGCAGCTCTTTCCACTTGTGTTCATTCTGGGTCCCAAAGTGAAAGTCCAATATTAAAAAGATTCTTCTAAGACTCTACTTATATCATCTCCGCTAATGTCCCTTTGTTCAGAGCTAGTTAGACAGCCAAGATCAAAGCCAAGGGTCATGGATGTGCACTCAGCCTGTCTGGTAGTGAATGAGAATTTTTAAGGCACAGGACACTGTGAGGGAATAATTATTGATGCCAGTTATTCTATTGCAGCATGGTGATGTTGATGCAAACATTTTAATTTGTTTTAGTAAATGACTGTGTCCCAGCAAAGTGTCAATCAAATGATAACAAGGTTGCAATGGGAAAGGTTTTATCAATTGAATGGACAAGAGTGTGATTCATGATTCATCAGATAGCCATTCAACTATGGCCTGTCAGACACAGATCTGTTCCTAAGAGGTGAGTTCACTACTACCGGGGTAAAAAGATGCCATGTTTGTAATTACCTACTCACAACAATCAACCCTGCACAAATGATCAATAATAAATGTGCAAGAAAAAAATAGTTATTTTTTTCAGAATTCAGCCAAACTTAGAAAGAGTAGCTGTTTAATGCCTTTGTGAACAACACTAGAATGGTAAATTGTGGCAAAACAAAACATGAGAGCATTGTAAGATTATCATATAAAATTCTCTCCAAAATTGTCATTTTAGTATTCTCTGCTATTACTTTTTATAAAGTTGAGTCTATTTATCCCTACCAAACCAGTTTTTTTAAATTATCAGTGCATTTTATATATACTTATTTAAATATTGTTATTTGTATTACTGTTGTTGAAATAAAAATTCATAAACAGAAATATGGATCCAAACCTAATTCTAAATCTTTCTGCTAAACTTAACATTGATGTTTGTTTCAACATCACATCATCACAAATTATATTTATTAGGCAAAAATTCCTAACTTCCAAGTTATTGCCAGAATACCAATTGTTGGACGGTTGTTGGCCAGTACATACATACCATAGCTTGCCAATTTTCAGTACACACCATAGCTGCTAAATTATCAATTGTTGGCCAATACATTCCATAGCTGGCAAGTTTTCAGTTGCCTGTGTATCTTCCATTTTCTTAGTCTTTGCTCTTTCACTGCTCAGTCCCTGAAGCTATGCATTTTAGGTTTCATTTACATGGCAGCAGTCCAAGACTAGGTATCAATTTCTGTTTCAAACATTGCCATGATACTGCTACAAAATTAATCATCCAAAACTAAGGTGGAATATAACAATATACATTTACAGAGATCACCATTCTACATATCTGTGTTTCAACTGAGTTATTTCTTTTTAATTGAGATATATTTGACATATTGTGCAAATTTATGGTGTTGCTGCTGCTGCTGCTGCTGCTAAGTCACTTTAGTCGTGTCCAACTCTGTTCGACCCCTTAGACTGCATACCACCAGGCTCCCCCATCCCTAGGATTCTCCAGGCAAAAATACTGGAGTGGGTAAATTTAAGGTGTACAATATACTAATTCGAATCATTTGCATGTTGTAATCCAGTTCCCATTATAAGGATAAGTAGAAACAGCAACATATTACATAATCATCCTTTCTTTTTCAAGGTTGGAATCATTAAGTTCTAGTCTTTTAGCAAGTTTGATGATTATAATACAATATAGTTTTCTGTATTCACTATATTGTACATTAAATCTCTAAGGCTTATCAGACAAAGACAAGTACTATATGATGTCACCTATATGTGAAATCTAAAAATTTCAAGCTCATAAATACAGAAAGTAAATGGTGGTTTCCAGGGGATGGGGCATGGAAGGGTGGAGGGACAGGGCAGAGGTTGTTTAAGGGTACCAACTTGCAATAAGTAGTAGATAGGCCCTTGATAGTTATTTCTGATTTGAGCTAGGCTGGGAGCTCAGATATTACAGGTCAACTGTCTTGACTAAAGCAACATCGTTCAGCTCCACATTTCTCTATCTTCATCCAGCGGGTTACAACAGATTCTTTTCAAAAAGCAGAGGTGCAAAAGCAGCAAAAGTAAGTGGAAATACGTGAATCATTTGAGGCCTGTATTCAGAACTGTTACACTGTCATATTTGCAATATGTTACCTAACAGAAGCAGAAGATATTAAGATGAAGTGGCAAGAATACACAGAAGAACTGTACAAGAAAGATCTTCGTGACCCAGATAATCACAATGGTGTGATCACTCACCTAGAGCAAGCCATCCTAGAATGTGAAGTCAGTGGGCCTTAGGAAGCATCACTATGAAGAAAGCTAGTGGAGGTGATGGATTTCCAGTGGAGCTATTTCAAATCCTGAAAGATGATGCTGTGAAAGTGCTGCACTCAATATGCCAGCAAATTTGGAAAACTCAGCAGCAGCCACAGGACTGGAAAAGGTCAGTTTTCATCAATCTCAAAGAATGGCAATGCCAAAGAATGCTCAAACTACCCCACAATTGCACTCATCTCACATGCTAGTAAAGTAATGCTCAAAAT
Source organism: Aepyceros melampus (assembly GCA_006408695.1). Taxonomy (NCBI): domain Eukaryota; kingdom Metazoa; phylum Chordata; class Mammalia; order Artiodactyla; family Bovidae; genus Aepyceros; species Aepyceros melampus. Next base: position 202,318 of record SJXQ01001707.1, read on the forward strand.
TCTCCAAGCCAGGCTTCAGCAATACGTGAACCATGACCTTGAGGATGTTCAAGCTGGTTTTAGAGAAGGCAGTGGAGCCGGAGATCAAATTGCCAATATATACTGGATCATCGAAAAAGCAAGAGAGTTCCAGAAAAACTTCTTTATTTTTGCTTTCTTGACTATGCCAAAGCCTTTGACTGTGTGGATCACAATAAACTGTGGAAAATTCCAAAAGAGATGGAAATACCAGACCACCTGACCTGCCTCTTGAGAAACCTATATGCAGGTCAGGAAGCAACAGTTAGAACTGAACATGGAACAACAGACTGGTTCCAAACAGGAGAAGGAGTACATCAAGGCTGTATAGTGTCACTCTGTTTATTTAACTTCTATGCAGAGTACATCATGAGAAATGCTGGGCTGGAGGAAGCACAAGCTGGCATCAAGATTTCCAGGAGAAATATCAATAACCTCAGATATGCAGATGACAGCACCCTTATGGCAGAAAGTGAAGAGGAACTAAAAAGCCTCTTGATGAAAGTGAAAGAGGAGAGTGAAAAAGTTGTCTTAAAGCTCAACATTCAGAAAACGAAGATCTGGCATTTGGTCCCATCGCTTCATGGCAAATAGATGGAGAAACTGGAAACTAGCTAACTTTATTCTTCTGGGAATTCCAAAATCACTGCAGATGGTGATTGCAGCCATGAAGTTAAGACATTTACTCCTTGGAAGGAAAGTTATGACCAACCTAGACAGCATATTAAAAAGCTGAGGCATTACTTTGCCAACAAAGCTCCGTCTAGTCAATACTATGGTTTTTCCTGTGGTCATGTGTGGATGTGAGAGTTGGACTATGAAGAAAGCTGAGCGCTGAAGAACTGATGCTTTTGAAGTGTGGTGTTGGAGAAGACTCTTGAGAGTCCCTTGGACTGCAAGGAGATCCAACCAGTCTATACTAAAGGAGATCAGTCCTGAGTGTTCATTGAAAGGACTGATGCTGAAGCTGAAACTCCAATACTTTGGCCACCTGATGCAAAGAGCTGACTCATTTGAAAAGAACCTGACATTGGGAAAGATTGAGGGCAGGAGGAGAAGGGGACGACAGAGCATAAGATGGTTAGATAGCATCACCGACTTGATGGACGTGGTTTTGGATGGACTCCGGGAGATAGTGATGGACAGGGAGGCCTGGCGTGCTGCAGTTCATGGGGTCGCAAAGAGTCAGACACGACTGAGCGACTGAACTGACAGACAAGTCACAAAGCCAGTTTTCTCTTCTTTGAGAGGAATTAAATAGTCATGGTGGCCCAGAGGTTAAAGCATCTGCCTACGATGCAGGAGACCTGGGTTCGATCCCTGGGTCGGGAAGATCCCCTGGAGAAGGAAATGGCAACCCACTCCAGTACTCTTGTCTGGAGAATCCCATGGACGGAGGAGCCTGATGGGCTATAATCCATGGGGTCGCAAAGAGTCAGACATGACTGAGCGACTTCACTTTACTTCAAATAGTCATGGATGCTAGTGGAGGATAGCTAACCATGGTGCACTTTTGTTCATGGGGTCGCAAAGAGTCTGACATGACTTAGCAATTGAACAATGACAACAAATTGTCACATGACAAGAGTGCTGATAGGGGTAGGATTAAAACCTTGGACAATTAATGCAGTCAGTCTTTGTTCCTTAGTTACATAATTTTGAAACTATCTCTATGAATTATTCAGTTAAATAACACATTGATCCCTGGGGTTTCTTTATCCCTTTATTTATTTTTAACCTAACTTGGAGTGTGTGTGTATATATATATATGTGTATATATATATATATGAGTTCCCTGATAACTCAGTTGGTAAAGAATCCCACTGCAATGCAGGAGACCCCGGTTTAATTCCTGGATCAGAAAGATCTGCTGGAGAAGGGATAGGCTACCCACTCAAGTATTCTTGGGCTCCCCTTGTGATTCAGCTGTTAAAGAATCTGTCTGCAATGTGGGAGACCTGGGTTTGATACCTGGATTGGGACGATCCCATGAAGAAGGGAAAGGTTACCCACTCCAGTATTCTGGCCTGGAGAATTCACAAGAGTGTAACAGGACTGAGCAACTTTCACTTTGAGAGTCTGTCTTATGATTGAATGTTTTAAGAATATATAGGTAGGTAAGGAGGCAAATGTAAGCTTAAACTATTCATTGATAATACTATTCAGGATATCACAATAGATCTAATGGCTTAACAGGAAATCTATTTAAGAGGTAGGAAAACTGTGTGGTTGAGAGCATCCTTATTAGATTCAATCAGCCTGACTCCACTATCTCTTATCTGTTTTAGGACTTCAGTTTCTTCGTCAATAATGGTGACAGGGATGAAAATGATACTTACTTGAAATCAGTCTTGAGAGAATTAAACAAACACACAGATACAGCCGTGTCTAGGATCTACTAGGTATATCAGCATTTTAATAAGTACTATGTTAACAAATTATCATTATGATAAAGTTTTTTGTTATGATGACTTGATTTTTCTTTGTCTGATTCTACTAATGTTGATGGTTGACAGCACATCTCACTAGGCTTCTTAATTTGTACTGAAAAATCTTTTTGAGATAATCTGATGGAACTTAGGTCAATCAGAGTAACTATAGCTTCCACCTGAGTCCACTTACTACCCCAACCAGAGAACCTAGGGCTCACTAGTTGTGAGAGTTGAATACCATGTTACAAAGCATCTGCTTCCTTCGTAACTAAGAGCATTACTCTTCCTTTAGTCAATAATATATTTTTCTATTTTTTTTTAATTTATAAAGAGAAGAGTACAATGCTTCTAAATGTTTTCTTGTGCATAAGTGTATTTTCCTAGCCTAAATGTGTGAAAGTGAAATTGTTTGGGGTTAGTAGGCTATGAACATGTATCTTTCGTGTAAATTACCCAGCAGAAAAAAATGTAAATGAAGTGAATAAATGATACCAGACAACAAATGTTAGTCACTCAATCATGTCCAACTCTTTTCAATTGCATGGACTATAGCACACCAGGCCCCTCTGTCCATTTAATTCTCCAGTCAACAATACTGGAATGGGTAGCCATTCACTTCTCCAGGGATCTTCCCGACCTAGGGATACAACCCTGTTCTCCCTCATTACAGATTCATTACCACTTGAGCCACCAGGGAAGCTCCAAACAACAGTCCAATGGATTAAAAGTGACACAATACAGCTTAATTCCTCCTTTATTACTACTGAAATTTATCAGCTATTAAAACATATATAAGACATTTTATATTTTTCCTCTTTATGTTATATGTCAAAATACTTTGTCATTTTTCTTCTTGTTGATGTCTTTTTTTCTTAATGGGGTGTGGTCAGTTGCTAAGGTATATTTTCAGAAGAGAAAACTTGCTTATTGCAGGAGGATTTTTAATTTTTTTCTATCTTGATATATACAAAGCCTATAATAGTAAAATAACATAAGCAATAATACATTTTGTGCAAGTTCCAACTACAGCATTTAGTATTATGCTAGTTTGCATAATGTTTTAATAAGATTTTGTTCTAGTCACTTATGCATAATGACATCTTAATTTCAATGTACATGATTAAAGCTGTATCCTAAAGGCTCTTTAGTGTATTATGAAACTTTTGTGGTGCTGTTGTGAGCTGTTTTATAAACTTGTTCTAAAGGAAATCAGTCCTGAATATTAACTGAAAGGACTGGGGTTGAAGCTCCAATACTTTGGCCAATTGATGCAAAGAGCCAACTCATTGGAAAAGACCCTGATGCTGGGAAAGATTGAGGACAAGAGGATAAGTGGGCAACACGGAATCAGATGGTTGGATGACATCACTGACTCAATGGACATGAATTTGAGCCTACTCGCAGAGATAGTGAAGGACAGGAAAGTCTGTTGTGCTATAGTTCATGGGGTTGCAAAGAGTTAGACATGACTTAGCAACTGAATAACAACAACCAAAATACTAGAGAAGCTAAGAGTATGGCAATTAATCCAAATGGGACAAGAAAAAAGAAACCAGAAATGGATTATAAGATATGAGACAAATTAAAAGAAAACATTAGGCCTGGTGATTAAAAATAGATAATTATTTACAACAAAAATACTATGATTAAAATGAAAAATATAAAAATGCTAAATGATTATAAAAACTCAGAAGAAGATTCCTAGGCCTAGGGCTAGGCAAATACTTCTTACATATGAAAGTGAAGACAAGATCCTTTAAAGAAAATATTAATAAATTATGCTGCATTAAAATTGAAAGCATTTTGTACAGCAACAAAAATACTGTTAAAATGATGAAAAGACAAGCTAAAATTGAGAGAAAATATTTGCAAACCATGCATTAGACAAAAGACTTTTATGTAGATATGTAGAATATTAAAGGTAATCTTACAACTCAACAGTCATTGCAGAAAATTAAAAACTTATTTTCATATAAACACCAACACACAGGTAGGTTGTTGCTTTACTTATGATAAAAAATACTGAGGACCATTCAAATGTCTGTCAGTGAGTGAATAAACAAACCCTATTACATACATATAACCAAGTAGTACTCACCAATAAAAAGAAGCATAATTATTGATATACATGCAATAACCAAGGTGGATCCCAGAGTCACTATACTAAGAGAAAAATAAACATCAGTCTCAAAAATTTTTTGATTCTGTTTATAGAGCAATCACTACATGGCAATAATATAGAGATGAAAAACAGATTGGTGGTTGCCCCAGGATAAATTTCTCTGTGTAAATAGAGAGAAGTAAGATGAGGGAGTTCCTTGTGAAAGATTGAACAATTCTATATCTGAATTTGGTAGATACATGAATCTATGCAAGAAATAATATACATAGCAGTAGTAGTTTAGTAGCTAAGTCATGTCCAATTCTTGTGACCCCATGGACTGTAGCCTGCCAGGCTTCTCCTCTGTCCTTGGGATTCTCCAGGCAAGAATCCTGGAGTGGGTTGCCATTTCCTTCTCTAGGGAGTCTCCTTAACCAGGTATCAAACCTGGGTCCCCTGCATTGCAGGCAGATTCTTAACCAACTGAGCTATGAGGGAAGTTCATAATTTGCATAGGACTATACACACACTGGAGAAGGCAATGGCACCCCACTCCAGTACTCTTGCCTGGAAAATCCCATGGACGAAGGAGCCTGGCAGGCTGCAGTCCATGGGGTCGTAAGAGTCTGACACGACTGAGCGACTTCACTTTGACTTTTCACTTTCACGCACTGGAGAAGGAAATGGCAACCCAGTTCAGTGTTCTTGCCTAGAGAATCCCAGGGATGGGGGAGCCTGGTGGGCTGCCGCCTATGGGGTCGCACAGAGTCAGACACGACTGAAGCGACTTAGCAGCAGCAGCAGCACTAGAGGTATATATTGTCAATTCCTATGACTAGGTACTCAGGGTTTTTACCCAACAGAAGTGGCTCTTGTACACTAAATACCAAGAATATTAGTTTTAGCTTTATTTACTATAGCCTCAAACTTGAAGCAGGCTGCATTCATGTTATATTGCTGTGTACCATATGACCTTGATTTAGCAGCCTAAATAAGCAGAAGTTTATTATCTCAAAGGCACTTTTAATCACAAGCAGGATACAACTTAGCTGAATACTCTGCTTTGATTATCTAAAAGCTGCAGCTAGGGTTTTGTCCATGTTGTTTTTTTCATCTAAGGCCCAGGGGCCTCTCTAATATTCACCTGGTAGGTGAGAGCATTCACTTCCTTAGGATTTCAAGAGAGAGAGAGAGCCTGAGGATTTATTTGTTCAGTCTCCCTGGTCATCCACAGTTTCTAGAGGGCACCAGAAGTTCTTTGCCATGTGCTCGACTCAACATAATGGCTTATTTCATCAGTCTAGGTAAGAAAAAACAGAGTTGACTAAAAATATGGAATCGTATATGAGTGATATCTATTCATCTCTGCCATGTTTTAGTAGTTAAAAGTAAATTAGGGAGAATTGACATCTTTATCATTATGTAATAACCCTTTTTATTCCTGGTAACTTTCCTTACTCTGAATCTGCTTTATCTCAAATTTATATAGGTACTTCAACATTTTTTTTTTTATTAGTGTCAGCATGTATGTCTTTCTCCATTTTCTTCACTTTTAATCCATCTGTGTCATTATGTTTAAAATGAGTTCAGTTCAGTTCAGTCACTCAGTCGTGTCCGACTCTTTGCGATCCCATGAATCGCGCACGCTAGGCTTCCCTGTCCATCACCAACTCCCAGAGTTCACTCAGACTCACGTCCATCAAATCAGTGATGCCATCCAGCCATCTCATCCTCTGTCATCCCCTTCTCCTCCTGCCCCCAATCCCTTCCAGCATCAGGGTCTTTTCCAATGAGTCAACTCTTCACATGAGGTGGCCAAAGTACTGGAGTTTCAGTTTTAGCATCATTCCTTCCAAAGAAATCCCAGGGTTGATCTCCTTCAGAATGGACTGGTTGGATCTCCTTGCAGTCCAAGGGACTCCCAAGAGTCTTCTCCAACACCACAGTTCAAAAGCATCAATTCTTCGGCACTCAGCCTTCTTCACAGTCCAACTCTAGTTACTTGTATACAGTATAGATCTAGATCTTATTTTTTTCAATCCACTCTGATAGACATTTATTATTATTTTCATTCTTGTATATAGACCATTCAGATTAATCTACTTCTAAAAGTTAAAAAATAAAATAAAATAAAAAGATAAAAAAAATAAAGTGAAATTTTATATAAATAGCTGGACTAATACATGTCATATTTGTCAATGTTCTCTACTTGATGTTCTTGTTGTTTCTTTTGTTTTCCACTATTTTTCTTTCTTCTCTGGTTCTAATTGAATCATTATCTGAGATTTTCTTTTTTTCCTTAACCAATGCATTATACTTCATTTATTACAAATTTCAGTGGCTGCCTTAAGGTTCATCAAATACATTTCCAACTAATCTATATCCACTTTTCTATGGCTAAAATAGTTTCCTTTCCATTTCCCAGACTCACAATTATCACCTATCAATCATCATTGGTTTTAGACAATACAAATGGAGCTTCTTTTTCCCACTACAGAATAACAGCTATAAATTGTATAGCTAATAAATGTCATTATTTTTGGAATAAGTATCATTTACTGAATATCTGTAATACACAACTCAATATTCTACATATTTTAGATTATGGGGTAGGGAAAAGTTTGGAAAAGAATTTCATGAAGATTAGTAGTAATGAGTGGCTTTTTGAATCTAAAATTTCTATCTGGTAAAACACTCCCTGGCATTTTAATAATTATACAGCTTAGAAACAACTTTGCTGATGGCAGATATTTGACATATTGATTTTTGTTTTGGAAAGTGGCACAAATAAATAGTAGAATCTCTTCTAGGGGAAAAGGAAAAGTACTTGGTGTTTATCACTTAATCAACTGTTGCACAAACTCACCCCTGCTGACCACCTGTGCTGTCACTTTACTGTACTTTGCTTTTCAGGCTTTTAAATGACCTTAACCTGACAATATTCTTGGCAATATTCTCGTATTCAACAAAATATTTATTGAAAAACTTATTTCAATAAGTATTTTCAATGAGTACCTGGTATCTAATGAAAGACTTACTGAATTATTTAAGACAAATAATTAAAACATGTAAAATTAAGACTAAGCTATGGAAGATTTATCTAATATTTGGAAAACCTGTTGTCCTTACAAATCTGATCCTCTCAGACAACAGGAATATTTCACTTAAATATATTTTCCAAACACCAAAGAGACAAACACATATAGTTATGTTTATTATACCTTATATTAAATAGTTATGTTTAGATTGTTATGCATGTAGCAAAAATGTATTCCCAACCTTAATTAGGATCTCTCTCAAAAGGCTTTCTTAATATGTTCTCTAGTGAAAATTGTATTTTTATTTTAAAATAATGAACCAAGATCCAGAATACAGAGTATCTAGTGAGAAATATCAGTTTAACTCAGCTTTACTCAGTGGAGGTTTGGTACATACCAATAGATACTTTTCCCTGTATTTAAGCCACATTAAGAATGTCAATATATTATACTTAGTATTTTAATGTTAAAGTCATCCAAGCTGTTCTAATTATCCAGAGATAAGCCTGGAAAAAAAAAAGCACAAGCTAACAAAAATTTCTACAATATATGTTTTACTTTATCAACAAATAAACAGTTTCTGCTCAGCAATTTCAAGTTATCATGTTGCTTAACTTGTTCAACCTCATTCAAATTCATTTATTTTTCAAATGTCAGCAATAATCTAAACTGTTCCACATCACAGACTGCTGACAGTTGGTATGTAAGATAATAAAGAATTATATTCACTTGGGGCAGTAAAACTCATACATTTTCTTTTCTATGGGCCTCACTATCACATAATTTAGTTATTAGTTTGTCACTGTGATTTTTCAATTCATTCTTCATAGAGTTAATGTAACTGAACTGATGCTTCTGCTCACAGATGTCAACAGAAATGTTAACTATCTCCATACAAATTGGTGTATAGGCCAGTGCATTTTGCTATTCCAGAGTAGAATATATGGAGAAATAAAAAACATATATGTTGTCCACTTCAAAAGAAATCTTTCACATTCCATTTTATTGTGACATAATACTATTTGAATGGGGTGGGAAAGGAACTAAGGGTTTTTATTTGTCTTCCTCCCAAGGGAATTTTGGCATTAAAACACTTGAGCTATCAATCTCTTGTAATTCTAGCTTTATGAGTTAAAATACTATCAAAATAAGAAATCTAAATTATTTTCCCTGAGAAAATATTTATGTGTAAATAAAGAAGCATAAAAGTAAAGAATGATGTTAGTTACTAATGTCAAATATTTTCCTATAGTCCTTTGTTCAGGAATCAAATGACAGTATAATTTTTTTAGAAATCCCCAGTAATGTCCCTTATATATCTTTATCTCTACGTCAATATAATGTTGGACCTATTACTTTCAGAAAAGGTCAGTCAGTTGTAAAAGAATGAGACTAGAACATTTTCTAATACCATACACAAAAATAAACTCAAAATGGATTAAAGATCTAAATGTAAGACCAGAAACTATAAAACTCCTAGAAGAAAAGACAGGCAAAACACTCTGATGTGAATCATTGCAGGATCCTCTATGACCCACATCCTAGAGTAATGGAAATCAAAACAAAAATAAACAAATGAGGCCTAATTAAACTTAAAAGCTCTTTCACAACGAAGGAAACTATAAGCAAGGTGAAAAGACAGCCTTCAGAATGGGAGAAAATAATAGCAACAAAGCAACAAAGAATTAATCTCAAAAATATATAAGCAACTCCTGCAGCTCAATTCTAGAAAAATAAGCAACCCAATCAAAAAATAGGCCAAAGAACTAACCAGACATTTCTCCAAAGAAGACATACAGATGGCTAACAAACACATGAAAAGATGCTCAACATCACTCATTATCCGAGAAACGCAAAACAAAACCACAATGATGTACCATCTCATAGCAGTCAGAATGGCTGCTATCAAAAATTCTACAAACAATAAATACTAAAGAGGGTGCAGAGAAAAGGGAACCGTCTTAAACTGTTGGTAGGAATGCAAACTAGTACAGCCACTATGGAGAACTGTGTGGAGATAGATTCCTTAAAAAACTGGAAATAGAACTTTCATACAACACTGCAATCCCCCTGCTGGGTATACACACTGAGGAAACCAGAATTGAAAGAGGCACGTGTACCCCAATGTTCATCACAGCACTGTTTATAATAGCGAGGACATGGAAGCAACCTAGATGTCCATCAGCAGATGAATGGGTAAGAAAGCCGTGGTATGTATACACAATGGAGTATTATTCAGCCATTAAAAATAATACATTTGAATTAGTTATAATGAGGTGGGCGAAACTGGAGCCAATTATACAGAGTGAAGTAAGCCAGAAAGAAAAACACCAATACAGTACACTAACGCATATATATGATATTTAGAAAGATGGTAACGATAACCTTGAATGTGAGACAGCAAAAGAGACACAGATGTATAGAACAGTCTTTTGGACTCTGTGGGAGAGGGAGAGGGTGGGATGATTTGGGACAATGGCATAGAAACATGTATAATATCATATAAGAAATAAATCGCCAGTCTAGGTTTGATGCAGGATACAGGATGCTTGGGGCTGGTGCACTGGGATGACCCAGAGAGATGGTATGGGGTGGGAGTAGGAAGGGGGGGTTCAGGATTGGGAAGACGTGTACACCTGTGGCAGATTCATGTTGATGTATGGCAAAACCAATACAGTATTGTAAAATAAATAAAGAAAAATTTAAAAAAAAATTAAAAAAAGAAAGTTGTGCTACATATACACAATGGAATACTACTCAGCTTTTAAAAAGAATACATTTGAATCAGTTCTAATGAGGTGGATGAAAATGGAGCCTATTATACAGAGTGAAATTAGTCAGAAAGAAAAACATCAGTACATTAATGCATATATATGGAATTTAGAACGATGGTAACTATGATCCCATATGCAAGACAGCAGAAGAGACACAGATGTAAAGAACAGACTTTTGGACTCTGTGGGAGAAGGTGAGGGTGGGATGATTTGAGAGAATCGCATTGAAACATGTATATTATCATATGTGAAATAGATCGCCAGTCCAGGTTCGATGTGTGAGACAGGGTGCTCAGGCTGGTGCAGTGGGATGACTCTGAGGGATGGGATGGGGGAGGGTAGTGGAAGGGGGATTCAGAATGGGGAACACATGTACACCCATGGCTGATTCATGTGAATTTATGACAAAACCCACCACAATATTGTAAAGTAATTAGCCTCCAATTAAAATAAATTTTTAAAAAAGTTGAGTCAGATAAACTAAATCATGTTAGTTTTGTAACTTCCTTAATATCGTTCAATAAAAGTTTTAAGTATTCTAAAAATTCTCAGGGCAATAACAGTGAAAATCAAAAGTGATAGATCTTAAATTTTTTTCATTGATTTCTTTCTTATTCATTCTTCTTGCCCAGATAAGATGGTAATTCATTCTTTAGTGAACTTGCTCTTTTCCTTATCTGAACAGTGCAAATCCTGCTCTTCTGAAATACTTCAGCAACACTTCTGTAATTCCGTTGCTGTACCTATCACATCATGTTACAATTTTTTTTGAGAATCTTCTCAGAATCTAAACTTTTTTTATTTCAGCCTCAATTTCTAGAGAAAAATAACTGAGCACCTTACGGAATTCTTGCCAGGCAAACTCCTTCTATGAATGTTTCATATTTTGTTGGCTGTTTCCTTGATGATATATGACATTCCTAGGTTTTGATCTAGAGTTTAAGAGAATAAATGTTGGCACTTTCACAATTCATATCCCTTAGTTTTAACTCTATAATTTTTAATATAGCACGTTAGAGGTTTGAAGAGCCCTTCATAAAACTGTCCAATTTTATAGACGATGAAACTGTCACTCAAATGTTTAAACATCTCTAAACTCCAATTTCCTCATCTTCAAAAATGCAAACAAACAAACAAAAAACTAAAGAAGTTATTCTAAGAAATAAATGCATACTTAAGACATGGCAGGTAGTAAGCATTCAAGCAACAGTATGCACTTGGATTATTTTTCTAACAATATGTCAATAGTTTTAGAAACTCTCATTTATTGTTATTTTATTGAATACATTCAGCATGTTTCCCCCAAAATGAAAACCTTGCCTTTCCTGTTAACATTTATATTTGCCTGTCAATTCAATAATATCTTCCCAACCTGCTTTTCATGGAAATGACTGTCCCCAGGCTGCAGATACTGCTGTGTTCTGCAGAACTCTCCTGACTCTTTGTGTCATATATAACAACCTCGTCTCCTGTGCAATGGCTGTGCATTCTCAAGTTTGAGTCAGTATGGCAGACTCATAGATAGAACTCACAGAGTAGCTTAAACACCTTTGATAGCTTTCACATCCTGCTCTCACACTTTAATTTGTTAAAATTATGTTTTTCTTTTTTTTAATTATTTTTTCTTTTTTAGTTTGTTTTGCTTTACAATACTGTATTCGTTTTGCTATACATTGACATGAATCAGCCACGAGTGTACATGAACTCCCAAGACCGACACCACCCCCACTCCTGCCCCACACCATCTCTCTGGATTATTCCCGTGCATCAGTCCCAAGCATCCTGCATCCTGCATCCTGCATCGAACCTAGACCGGCGATTCGTTTCACTTATGATATCATACATGTTACACTGCCACTCTCCCAAATCATCCCACCCTCTCCCTCTCCCACAGAGTCAAAAATGCTGTTCTTAAATTGTGTTTTTCTTCAGGTCTTTCCAGTTGTCCATTGAATTATTATACTTGGGAATGAAGATTAATAGATGATTGAGATCTGGGAACACATTGATATTGAGATTACATAGTATATGCTTTGATTCCACACTCTCTAAATTATATTTTGTACAATTATAACAAAATAAATATTTATATAACCATTTTGTTGAAATCTGTCTTATCCATTAGGCTGTAATTTGTGGAGAGGACATATACCAGGCATATTCAGTTTATTCTAATCCTGACACATGGCTAGGTCTAGAAAACACCTGACTATTTGATGGATTTTTTTCACATTATTTGCACTCTTTATTTCAGCTTGAAAAATAAAAATTATTATGCAACCATGTGTCTTTCTTTTATTTCAAACCAGTTATTGGTTTATTCAGTCATTGATAATTTTCCTTAGCTTTGATTACTAATTGTCCTCATTATCTTGCATCAGATATGTTGGTTTCTAAACATAAGTGAAAATAGAATCTAGATGCGTTATAATGATAGATTTGTAGTTTATACAAAGAAAAATATTCATATCAGGTATATCTAGGTAGACTATTTTAAAAAATATTTGTATTAATTATTAATATCTGCTTATATATACATAATTACTTCTTTTCAACAACTGTCTGTTCTGTGTATAAGAGCTTTTATAATGTGGGTGTCTCCTAAATATTCACCTGAATATATAGCAGTATGATTGGCAAGCTACTCTTGTCCATATTTTCTCATGTATGAGAAATAACATATGTTTTTAGCCACCGAGGGCCAGTGAATACTATCAAAGGGGCACTTTTGAGCAACATTGTTTAGCATCACACTGTAAATTCTCTCAACTAATAGGTGGTGCCTTCTCTTCTGAGCAAATACTGCCTTTCTTTGGTGGTCTCTTTCTTCTGATTTTGAGAGACTTTGGCCAATACTGGAACACAAGAGTTCAAGTGGTAGTGGTAGACCTGTACCAAATAAACAATGAATAGGTATCAAGCTCAATGTTAAAATACAACATTTAGAGTGCTTTAAAAAAAAAAAAAAAACACTGTGTAAAAAACAAGAAAGATGAGCAATCCAATACTGAGGCCTTCAGAAACAACAGGGTAACAAGGGGAGGCCAGTAATTACATGGAACATTTATGGAAACATCTCTAACCTACAGCATATCATAACTCACAGAAATTTGGAGATGAGAATGAATGGATTATAAGCAGCCCTGCAACCCACTCTCTCCCTTTTATGCTCTGGTGGGAAAAAATCCATTTACATTCCTTTGTAAACTTTTTAATAAAACCTCATGGAAAACATATTAATTACACTTACTAGCAGGAGGAGTTCTTATCTATGGACTTTCTTAAATGGTATATACCTGGTCAGGCTACATTGATTGTTAGAAATAAATCTCCCTAGATTTATTTGGGCATTTCTATGTATGCAGCTATGTAAAGTCACTCAGTCGTGTCCGACTCTTTGTGACCCCATGGACTGCAGCCCACCAGGCTCCTCAGTCCATGAGATTCTCCAAGCAAGAATACTGGAGTGGTTTGCCATTTCCTTCTCCAGGTGATCTTCCCGACCCAGGTATCGAACCCGGGTCTCCGGCATTGGAGGCAGACACTTTAACCTCTGAGCCACCAGGGAAGCATTTCTAGCTAGAGACTATCATAATAGTTCTGGAACTAATGGGATATAACAATGGAGATGTTTTATAAAGAAAATGGCTTCCTTTGTGCTAGCAACATAGCTTTCACAGAAATGTTAAAACTCAACCAGAATGTTACCTGATGCTAGATTAGCAGAGTTGTGATGACAGTTTTAGATTTTTGTATTTTTCATATGCCTTAATATTGCCCCTGTCATTGAATTATCAGTGTAATGAACAGAACCATGATTTCTGTAAGTATGATTTGAGAATTCTATTCCTTGCGTTTTCTAACATAAGATACCTGGAAGACACGTCCACAGGCCTATGCCATAAGAAACATAGGTTGGACTTTGTTATGGATTGGATTGTGATCCCGTTACAATTCATACATTGAGCTCCTAACCCCAGTGCCTCTGAATGTAACCATATATTGGATAAGTTATTTAGAGTAGTTGTGATAAAGTTAAAATGGGGCCATGAGGGTGAAGCCCTAATCCAATATGGCTGGTGTCCCTATAAGAAAAGGAAGAGACCCCAAGTATTAGTGTATACAGAGAAAAGGATAGTAGCAAGATGGATACCTGCAAGACAAGGATAGCAGCCTCGAGACAAACCAAACCTGAGACACCTTGACTTTGGACTTCCAATTGCCAGAATGTGAGAAAATAAATTTTTGTTTGAGCCATCTGATCTGTGGTAGTTTGTCATGACCACTTCAACCAACTAATATAAACTAATTTAGTTTGCATTCTCATTCCTAGGAACACATATTTTGCTTAAAAGTGTATGCATTTAATGGGTTTCCCATGTGGCTCTAATGGAAAAGAATCCTCCTGCCAATGCAGGAGACTTTAGAGACAAAGTTTCAATCCCTGGGTTATGAAGAGCCCCTGGAAAAGGGCATGGCCACCCACCCCAGTATCCTTGCCTGGACAATCCGATGGACAGAGGAGTCTGATGGGCTAAAGTCCATAGAGTCACAAAGAGTTGGACATCACACTAATGAAGCGACTTAGCACAGACATGTATGCACATATGCATTTAATATGGTGTATTTCTAATCAGTGATTTAACTCAAAGTGAAAGTTTCATGGAACCTTGAAACTTTAGGTATGATAGTCTATTATTTTGCAAATAGAGAAAGGAGGCCAAAGAAGCAAGGTAACAGACAAACTGTGTGTTCTTAATTATGGTGGTGGTGCTGGTGAGATAGGCCAATACTTAACATATTTCTTTCTCACATTCTAAACTAAAGAGAATTAAAAAAATAAAAAGAATCAGATAGAGGCCAAATATCATCTCTTTTACTGTTAAAGGATAACTAGAGAAATGAGCCTAATGGAAAGAAATGGGCTTGCTAAATGCATTCCAGAATTCATCATGATAATCTACCCTATCAGGGCAGTGCCAGAACATGGCAGACATTTCCAGTCACTTCTATTAACAGAGTCAGATTTCCTCTTCAAAGAGAAGAATAGAATGCTTGTCCTTTTTGTGCAAATAGCATTGGAGAAAAAAAGTAATATGGAGTTGGTTCGCTTCCATTATCCATTGCTGCATAGATCTTCAATTAGGATGGGGCTCATGGAGAAAGATTGTCTCAGAACCAGATGGCATACAGGATGGCTTCTTCCCTAACATGTCTGAATTCTAGCTGGGTTGGCTGAAGCAACAGGGACTGCTTGGCATATTACTGTCTCCCCACATAATCTCTCTGAGTAGCTAGTTTTATTTTTTTCCCAGTGTGGAAATCTCAATTTTGCCAGATTCCTTAGATGATAGCTTACTTCCCTCCAATACACAAAAATAAAACTACTAGCCTTGCTTAGTGCCTTAAATTTGAAGTTCTGGAATATTTTCACCGTAGTTTTGATTAAAATCGACAAAGAATGATGCAAGATTCAAGGAGAGGGAAAATAGACTGCTTCTTCATGGAAGAGTGATATTAAGAATTACAAAGCCAGGAGATATTTTTACACCAGTTTTCAAAAATAGGAACCACTAGAGGATCCCAACATACCAAGTTCATTCTTACTTAATTTCCCTCCTTGATATGGAATGAACAAAGTGTCAGTGAAAAACTATGAATGCTAAAATAATTGGGCTTAAACTAGTATGAACTTAAGCTAATGTAAAAAGGAAAATGCAAGAGAAAGAAGAGTTTTACCCTAACAATATTAAGCTAGAGTACATAAAATTGTTAATTGCCTAATTACATTAAAGGAAGTAAAATTTTTATTTAAAATATTGTTCACATGAGTTCCTTTAATATTTATTGTCTTCTAATGCCACATTCTATGCTCTGGGGAGAAAGCAAATCAAGTCATGATCTCACAGACCTTACAATTTAATGTATGTATGTGTGTATGTGTGAGACGGAGTGGCTATGAGAAACAAATACATGTATAATATATAATAAAGAAATATAAAGCAAAGAAATATAAAGTCAGATGAGAGGAAGAGCATTTTCCTATCCTTTCCTTTCTGAACATTCTTAGATCATAGCACAATCACTATAATGAATAAGTTACCCTTTTCCCCTTAGTGTTCCCCCAGGGGAAAGAGAACTCTAAGGAAAGAGATTGTATTTTGTGTTCCAACTTTATAGTGCAGAGTCTGGATCTACTACTGGCTCAATCCGTGGCTAATTTTCATAGCCTATCAATCTGCCTTCTCTTCCCTATTTTACTGTAGGAAAGAATGCACAACTTATCTATCAACCTGCTTTAAATGTTGTTTCCTAAAAACTAGAACACTAAACCTCTATTTTTAGTAGCACATATCTTTACATGGAACAACTGCCTGCTTAAAAATTAGGAAAGGAGTACAACAAGGCCATGCCACATTTTAGATTCTACATATAAGTGATATCATTTGCTATTTTTCTTCTTGTTTCTGACTTACTTCATTTAATATGATAATCTCATTGAACCAGGGCCTCCTGGTGGCTCAGATGGTGACGCGTCTGCCTGCAGTGCGGGAGACCCGGGTTTGATCCCTGGGTTGGGAAGATCCCCTGGAGAAGGAAATGGCACCCCACTCCAGTAGTCTTGCCTGGAAAATTCCGTGGACTGAGGAGCCTGGTAGGCTACAGTCCATGGGGTCGCAAAGAGTCGGAAACGATGGAGCGACTTCACGTTCACTTTCTGGTTGCATCCATGGTGCTGTGAATGGCATTATTTTATTTTTTATGGCTGAATAGTATCCCATTATATATATGTACCACATTTCTTTACTCATTCATCTGTTGATGGATATTAGGTTGCTTCCATGTTTTGGCTATTGTGAATAGCACTGCTATGAACATAGGGATGCATGTATCTTTAACAGGTAGCCTTTAATTATTAATATGTTATCTCCATTTTCCTCCTTTCCATTTTCTACTTTATTTTATCCCATAATTATATGAATCCAGTATGTAATGTTGAGCAAGTCTAAATGGTTCTAGTATAAGTTCCACTGAAGACAGAATTTCCCCATAACAACAGGCAATTCTTAGACATCAACTGAGTGTCCTACAATTCAGTTAAATTCTGATACTATGTACCTGGAGCTGGCTGAGATTTCACAGGTTAAGGGTTCAGTCCTACGAGTCTGTCTTCCCTTACTTTAGATGCCAGTTACAAACCCAGGTTGCCACCTGACCTCTGACCAACCAACTACAGATTGGAGGTTACTATGGCCTCCTCTTTGGATGTAATAAGTTTTAGTTGCTCAGTTGTGTTCAACTCTTTGCATCCACAAGGACTGTAGCATGTCAGGCTCCTCTGTCCATGGGATTCTCCAGGCAAGGATACTGGTGTGAGTAGCCATTCCCTTCTCCAGATTTTCCTGACCCAGGGATTGGACCTGGATCTCCTGCTTTGCAGGCAGATTCTTTACCAACTGATTCCAGACTGATTGATAGCTGTACTGAGCTACTGGTTATGAATCAGAAGTTCCCCAAATACCCTCCTCAAGTTTGACTAAATTGCTAGAGAGGCTCACAGAACTCTGATAAACAATTTACTTACTGGATTATTGACGTACTGTCAAGAATATAACTCAGGAACAAGATGGAAGAGATGCGCAGAGTAAGGCATAGAAAAAGGGTGCAGAGCTTCCAAACACTCTGCAGGCTCACCACTCTCCAGGCACTTCTTGTGTTCATCAACCTAAAAGCTCTCTAAACCTATCCTTTGGGGGATTTATGGAGGCTTCATTACATAGGCAGGATTGGCTAAATCATTGACTATTCAACCTCCAGCCCTCTTCCCTCTCCAGAAATCATGGGGAATGGGACTGAAAGTCCCAACCCTCTAATCACATGATCAGTTCGTTTGGTAACAAGCCCACATCCCTAGATGACTGAAGAGCATTCCAGCTGTCGACTCTTTAACATAACAAAGGACATCTTTAGCTTTCTCAACACGGAAGAAATGCCAAGTGTTTTAGGAGATCTGTGCCAGAGAAAGGGACGAAGATCAACTGTCCTTTGCTTATTATAAATCAACACCACAAGGACTTAATAGCTACCATCTTAATATATGCTTGGTATGTACTAGACACTGCCTGTTGCGTTTTGACTTTCTTATATTTCAAATTTCATTTAATAGTGACAGTAATCTATTAAAATAGATTACTAAACTGAGACTTAGAGAGTTCAAGGCCATGGCCATAGTGAGAGTTTGTATGTGATCAAGCCAAGACTTTAAACCAAGCCTGGCTCATTTCACAATTTTATGCAGTTAATCAGTATGTTCTTATACTATACTTAATGATCTACTCTCGGAGAAGGCAATGGAACCCCACTCCAGTACTCTTGCCTGGAAAATCCCATGGATGGAGAAGCCTGGTGGGCTGCAGTCCATGGGGTCGCTAAGAGTTGGACACAACTAAGCGACTCGACTTTCACGTTTCATTTTCATGCATTGGAGAAGGAAATGGCAACCCACTCCAGTGTTCTTGCCTGGAGAATCCCAGGGACGGCAGAACCAGGTGGGCTGCCATCTATGGGGTCGCACAGAGTCGGACACGACTGAAGTGACTTAGCAGCAGCAGCAGCAATGATCTACTCTCAATGGAATATTTTGTATCTTTTTAAAAGTCTGCTGCTGCTGCTGCTGCTGCTGCTGCTGCTAAGTTGCTTCAGTCATGTCCAACTCTGTGCGACCCCTTAGATAGCAGCCTACTAGGCTCCTCTGTCCCTGGGATTCTTAGACATTGATGTTCATTACAAAATTTCCCCTGTTTTAGAGTAAATTATCTAATTATCTTTGGCTTGTAGTATTTATTTATGTAAGTCAGTTCTTAATCTTTGTTAGGTCGAAAATCCTGCTGAGTATATGGAAAGAAAATATGGAAAAAATAACAACGAACTATGGACAGATGGACATCAATACATACAATTCAGCTTCAGAAGTTTTACAGACATTCTGAATCCTGTCCAAAACAGCCTTTCAAATAATATTTTCCAAAATACAAGGAGGCTATTATTTGCACACCCCAAATTAAATAGCATTGACTCATGTATTGTGTTGACCTGAAACAAATAGACTGACAGAATTTCTCTAGCAAAATAAGTTTATTCAAGATCATCAGAGAATTGCAATTCAGAGAATGCAGCCATGGCCAGCACCACACAAGTCCCTATACAGCAAGGGAGAAAGATTGGTCTTATAGAGAGGAAAGGAAGGATTTCAGTCAGCAGAGTCCATGGCTTTCCACTCGCTGAGTCCTTGCCAGGAAAGCTGAGTCTTTATCTTGTTAGGTTCTGCTATCTTCTCAGGGTATGAGAGTGGTCCTTTCTGGTCTCCTAGGCAATGGCACCCCAGTCCAGTACTCTTGCCTGGAAAATCCCATGGACGGAGGAGCCTGGTAGGCTGCAGTCCATGGGATCGCTAAGAGTCGGGCACGACTGAGCGACTTCACTTTCACTTTTCACTTTCACGCATTGGAGAAGGAAATGGCAACCGACTCCAGTGTTCTTGCCTGGAGAATCCCAGGGATGGGAGAGCCTGGTGGGCTGCCATCTATGGGGTCACAGAGTTGGACATAACTGAAATGACTTAGCAGCAGCAGCAGCAACTCTAATTGAAGTTTCCCTTTTAACCTCTTCACAGTTGTAACATAGGGCTACTTTACATTTTGTATCCATCATTAATGTCTTTATCACCTCAAAAATTCAGTTTTAACCAAGTGAAACTAGGTCACAGGCTCAAAGCCTTCAGCAGGAAATGCTCTCCAGCTATAATTGAATAATATTGCTTTTGTTTATACTCTTATCTGAGGGGCACTTGAGAGCTTTACAAATATTACCTCACTTATTAACAGTGTCCTATGTCAGTGATACAAAATTTTCTTATAAACAAATAATTTAAACTTGAAAAGTAGGTTAATTAAAAGAGGTAGTGTAAAGTATTGTCAAAAGATTATTAGTGTGGTCAGTCACTTCAGTCACTCAGCCGTGTCTGACTCTTTACAACCCCATGGACTGCAGCACGCCAGGCTTCCCTGTCTATCACCAACTCCTGGAGCTTGCTCAAACTCATGTCCATCGAGTCGGTGATGCCACCCAACCATCTCATCTCTATTGTCTCCTTCTCCTCCTGCTGTTAATCTTGGGTTATTAAAATTTGAGAAATATCTTCTTAATGAATGTTAAGTAATCTTGCATAAAATATATAGACCACACTCTGGGTGACTTATTCTCTTTTATAATATTAATTATCATCTTGGAAAAGATTGTGTCTCTTAGTAATAAAAGATGGTTATTAGTTATATGGGATTTCTCTGGTGACTCAGCAGTAAAGAATGCTTGCCAGTGCAGAAGATATATGTTGGATCCCCGGGTTGGGAAGATTCCAATTCCAGGAAGAAGGAAATGGAAACCCACTCTAATATTCTTGTCTGGGAAATTCCATGAACAGAGGATTCTAGTGGGCTACAGTCTATGGGGTCACAAAAGAGTAGGACGCAACATAGTGACAACAAAGCAACAATTTATCTATATATTCCTGTGTTTTTGCCTTTAAAGAGAAGTATAGTGTGAAGAAAGCAGTGAGTGTGAAGTAGTCCACTCTAAGTCATATCAGTGATTCCTCGGTTGTTCCTATGCCATCTGTGACATCCTTGTGAAAGAATTTGAGATAGAGAAGGAAAGTTGGCTGGAAGTGATAATATTGGCTTATCTGCGGCCAACCGTTACAGACTGGGTCTTCCCTGGTGACTCAGAGGTTAAAGCGTTTGCCCAGAATTCAGGAGACCCGGATTCAATCCCTGGGTTGGGAAGATCCCCTGGAGAAGGAAATGGCAGCCCACTCCAGTACGCTTGCCTGGAGAATCCCATGGAGGGAGGAGCCTAGTAGGCTACAGTCCATGGGGTCACAAAGAGTCGGACACGACTGTGCGCCTTCACTTTCACTTTCACTTACAGACTAAAGGAAAAGATATTATATTCAGCTTCCCATTCTTAACAAACATATCACAGTTTGCTAATACTTAGCCAGTTTCAGTTTTACTCTTTCAACTGTATTGTATATACACATATGTATACACACATAAATTGAATATTTAATGTGAAGTTTTATGTATATAACTAGCGAAATGTTAAAAAATCTAGAAAGAAATAAAAGTCATAAGATTTGAACAGTTTTAGGAGGGTTCTTACTCTGCAGACATCAATTCTAGTTGAGATTATACTTCATGGAAGAGTTTGCTTCAGGAGGGGATTTGGTAAACAAGATCAATTTCTACAGGGCAAAGGTATGATGGAAGAACTGCAGTCTCAGGCCACCAAAGCAACATCATTAAAGACATCAATAGAGAAAAGTGAATGACATTCTTAGAAGCTTAGAATAAAATTTCATAACATCAATTTTTTCCCCAAAAGAATACCATGAAATGGGCAAGTAATCCATTTATCTTCATAATCATAGTTAAGGAGCTGTGAACATTTAATTCATATAAAAGGACACAAATGTAATATTCATGGATAATGTAAATAATTTTTTTTTAAATCTATGAAGTAAGAAGGGAGAAGAAGGCAGGAAGTATAAGCACTAATTTCTTAATGGATGGCTAAAATATTTTTTGAAAATGCAATTGTAAAGGAATAAATAAAAGTAAATTTAATTTCAGGCTTACTTAACATACTGACTTCAGTTAATGACTTTTTGACAAAAGTTATCTTTAAAAGTTGCAAGTTTTTAATGAAAGTTTTTTTTTTTTTTAAAGAATGAAATTTTAGCCTCCAAACACACTAAATAACTGTACAGTTTGAAAGGAAATTTTGGCATTATAATTTTAAGCAGAGATAATCATAAAAACAAGTTTCTAGTTTTAAATCATGATATAGAACATTTGAATTTTACATTCTTTCTTCCTCACTCCCTTCATTTCTTTCTTTTCCCTGTCCTTCCTTTTCTCTTACTTTTTTGTTTTCTTCTTTCCCTTTCCTACCTCTCTTCTCCTCTCTTCTCTTTTCCTTCTCTTTAAATTTCTGTGTGTGTGTGTGTGTGTGTGTGTGTGTGTGTGTGTGTACGTGCACATACTCAGCCATATCCAACACTTTGTGACCCCATGGACTATAACCCACCAGGCTTCTCTGTCCAAGGGATTTTCCAGGCAAGACACGCGAGTGGGTTGCCACTTCCTTCCGCAGGAGATCTTCTCTGGGCGCCTTGCAAATTATAGTCTCTTTCTCTTAGAACTGCTTTCACATTAAACCATTATTTCACATTATACTATTCTGGTTATAGTAATTTCAATTATTCTAACCTGACATTAACCACCTTGGGTGAACTCACTATACTATCCTTAGAGTGCCTTAAAATCACTTTAAAGAGAGCAGCTTCCTATGGCCCCTGTCACTGTAATTGGGGCAGATTGCTGAAAAAGAAGGGTATCATATTTCATAACAGGATTACTATCTTCCTTCCTTTAGGTCATCTTTCATAATAGTACTGATCTTTGCAAAATAGTCCCTTCTCCAGGGCCTACTGTATAGCACAGGGAACTCTATGCGGTATTTTGTAATAACCTGTAATGGAAAAGAATCTAAAAAAGAATCTATAAAGACCTTGTGTGTATGTGTGTGTGTGTGATGTGTGTGTATCTCTCAGTCTTGTCTGACTCTTTGCTACCTTATGGACTATAGCCTGCTAGGCTCCTCTGGCCATAGGATTCTCCAGGCAAGAATACTGGAGTGTGTTGCCATAACCTCCTCCAGGGGATCTTCCCAACCCAGGAATTAAACCCATGTCTCTTATGTCTCCTACATTGGCAGACAGGTTCTTTACCACTAGCACCACCTGGGAAATTGAATCACTTAACTTATTATACGCCTGAAACTAGGACAACATTGTAAATCAACTACATTTCAATAAAAATTTTTGAAAGATTAGAAATTCCAGTCTGTCATCATTTTTGAAAAACAAATATTATGGTTGATAGGGTTCAGTAATTATAAATGCTAACACTAAGAGCAAAATGTGCGTTGATAAAGCTAAATATTTATAAAATAATTTTTAAATTAGTGCAGATTGATACTATTTTTATTTCCTGTGACTCCAGTTTTATCTCCTTTTATGTATGTTTCTTAAATGACAATGTAGATAAATTTTAAGCCTCAATTGTTTCTGCATATAAATTATGATAATAATAGTACCTATCATTCAATTACGGTAGCAGACTGTTTTAGTCTACTAGGGCTGCCATAATAGAATACTCCGGACTCAATGGCTTAAATGAGAGAAATATACATTCTCAAAGGTCCAGATGCTAGAAGTCCAAGATCAAGGTTCCAGAAAGGTTACATTCTTCAGTGGTCTCCCTTCCTGCCTGCAGATGGCCTCCTTCTGGCTGTATTTTCACATGCCCTTTCCTCTGTGTGTATGCACTCCTTTGTTTCTTTGTCTTCACATAAGGATACCAGTTCTACTGGATTAGGTCTCTACCTTATCATTTTAATTAACATTAAGACTCTTGAGAGTTCCTTGGACAGCAAGGAGATCAAACAAACCAATCCTAAAGGAAATCAACCTGGAATATTCATTGGAAGGACTGATGCTGAAGCTGAAGCTCCAATAATTTGGCCATCTGATGCAAAGACTTGACTCATTGGAAAAGACCCCAATTCTGGGAAAGATTGAAGGTAAAAGAAAAAGAGAACAGCAGAAGATGAGATGGTAACATCACCAACTCAATGGACATGAATCTGAGCACATTCTGGGAGATGGTGAAGGATAAGGAAGCCTGGCATGCTGCAGTCCATGGCGTTGCAAAGAGTCGAACAAGACTTAGCAATGATACAACAACAAAAGCACCTCAAAAACCCTCTCTAAAATAGTCATCAGTCGGGGGCCAGCGTGAGGAACTCTGCCCATGGCAAAGGTCATGAGGAAGGAGGCTTGGCATACGCAAAGGTGTGATCAAGTCTCAGGAAACCCCCTGTTCCCGAGCATCTACCCCCAAAATCAGAGTCTGTTTCATGCTCTCACCTACACCTCTGACTTTATGGGGGGCTCTCCCCCATATCCATTTCTCTCAGAGAAGGAGTTAACTTGCAGCTCCAGTTAATAAAAATTCCTGGGCGTGACAAGAGTGTTTCAGCTTATGAACTCCTCTGAAGGTTGTCTAGCCTGCCTGTATAGGTTCGTCCAGCCAAATGTGATTGTTTACAGCCTCCCAAGAGCGAGAGACATGAGATGTTTTAGACTTACTAAAGGCAGATTCTTTTGGGAAGTTAGAATTTATTAGTATAGTGGATTGATTAGGAATTATATTGGTGAAGGGTTTTTCATTTGTTGTGCCAATAATTGTTACTAATTCCCTGCCCTTGGGTGTGACAAGGGTGTCTCAGGTCAAGCCTCTCTGCTGGCAAACTAGCTTGTGTGATAGGATTATTCTAGCCTGCCTGTATAGGTTCGTCCAGCCAAATGTGATTGTTTACAGCCTCCCAACAGCGAGAGACATGAGATGTTTTAGACTTACTAAAGGCAGATTCTTTTGGGAAGTTAGAATTTATTAGTATAGTGGATTGATTAGGAATTATATTGGTGAAGGGTTTTTCATTTGTTGTGCCAATAATTGTTACTAATTCCCTGCCCTTGGGTGTGACAAGGGTGTCTCAGGTCAAGCCTCTCTGCTGGCAAACTAGCTTGTGTGATAGGATTATCCATACTCCTGCCACTATGGGAGCACGTGATTGTTTACTACCTCTCAACCATAAACAGCACAGAGTTGGGATATTTTGAAGGTCTTAATTAGCATAGGGCTTTTCTCATTGTTGAGTCAATGATTGACTCCATGTCCTTAGGTATCTGGGAATATATTAATCAATGTATTTGGAATATAGAAAAAGAAATATAGTAGTTTTTGATGTTAGCAATACTAGATTTTATTGTTTACTACCTCTCAACCATAAACAGCACAGAGTTTGGGGTATTTTGAAGGTCTTAACTAGCATAGGGCTTTTCTCATTGTTGAGTCAATGATTGCCACCAGGCCTCCATGTCCTTAGGTACCTGGGAATATATTAATCAATGTATTTGGAATATAGAAAAAGAAATATAGTAGTTTTTGATGTTAGCAATACTAGATTTGTTGAGTTAATGATTTTTCTCCTTTGTTATAGATCACTGTCCTTTGTTATAAATCACTGTGTTCTTGCTATGTAAAAATGTAACTTTATCATTATCTTAAGACTGAATAGATCTTAAGGGGAACATTGGTGAAGGGATTTCATTTGTTGGGCTGATGTTTTGCTGTTAAATCTCCATATTCCCTGCCCTTATAATAAATATAACTAGCATATAGAAAAATAAGTATTAACCTTTTAAGATTAATCATGTTAACCTTGAGTTAAATAAATTCCTTTCTTGATTGTAACTCACTACACCCTCACCCTACAGGAATGTAACTTTATTTGGAGGGTGGTGCCTGGCTTAAGAAAAAACACCCTTGGAAAAAATAAGTTTTTTGGTTATCAGAAAGAGAGAGTCATAAAGTGTCAGAGGTCTCATGCCAGAAGATGATGTAAAACCCCTAAGACCTTTTTTTATGTAAAGCACCTGATTTTGATAAAGGTCAGGACTGCTGACCCCCACGTGACTCTGTATTCATCCCTATGTGTAAAAAAGGTATATAAGCAAACCTGAAAATAAAGAAAAGGGGATCAGTTTCTGGAAAGGCTGATTCCCCCCCTGTCGTTCTTTCTTTCTCCTTCTGGCTGAATTCCCATCTGGGGAGTGGGTCCTCACCAAGCCTGCTAATTATGCCTGGGCTTCTAAGATTGGACCGGGGAGGCCTCAGTGCCTCCTCTCCTTCGGGAGAACGGAAAGACGCCTGTGGCCTACGTAGGTGGTGATTGGTATTCCACATAAATCAAGTTATTCAGCCTTCTTTTCTCCATCTAAATTTTCCTACTATACTATTATTTCCTAATCTAATATTTCTAAAAGTGTTTTTCTCGCCGACTCTGTCTCCACCTTCGAATCACCCTGGATCCACTGGGGCCGGACCCCGGCAGCTGAGCATCTTGTCCTGTGCTGGAGGTTTTGTTTTGTTTGGCATTTGACTTCCTGAAAGTCGACTCTGTTTGGAATGTATTTGTCCAGTATCCACACCATGACATTTCCTGAGGACAGCTATCATTACAGAACCCCAGGCCCTGTGAACTGAGGTGCCTGTGAGAACTGGTGATCAAGCTGTAGTTACAGAAAAAGTTTGAAAGACAGCAGCACTTTTGCATGCCCACGCTCGGTTCCCGGGGCAACCAGGAAAGGTGGCTTTCGTGGGTGTGAAATAGAGTGGACTGTGCCTGGACAAACACAAAAGGGCTTGAGTTTCAGTGCTTTTTGCCCCTATGGCATCACACAAACTCATCATCCAGACTAATCCTTTCCAGGTCCACAGCACCCAGTGCCTCGGAGGCTGCCCTCTCAGGAAGGAGGCTTTTGCTGCTAACCTCTAGATCTGATAGATAGAGTGCCTGATGAATTATGGAATGAGGTTCGTGACATTGTACAGGAGATAGGGATCAAGACTTCTCAATGAGTGTTTTTCTCGCCTATCCGTCTCCACCTTCGAATCACCCTGGATCCACCGGGGCTGGACCCCGGCAGGTTGCCAGTATACAATAATAGTGATTCACAATTTTAATGGCTATACTCCATTTATAGCTATTATAAAATATTGGCTATGTTCCCTGTACATTGTACAATATGCCCTTACAGCTTATTGATTGATTGCAGATTTGATCGACTTTATTTTACTCAGTAAGTAATAACATACATATAGCAAAGTGCATTAAATGTACTAATTGTAAGCATTATAGTTTGAATTTTTACATATGTATATATCTTAATAACCACCACTGAGATAAAACGATAGAATATTTCCTGTAAGAGTCTCCTGCACTTTTCCCTCTTTTCCCTGATGGGTTGATCATTATTCTGACTTCTAAAAACATCTCTTAGTTTTGCTTGTTCTTAAACTGTATATAAATACAATCACATGCTAGACTTCTTTTGTATCCGGCTTCTTTCACACAATAGAGTGTCTGTGAGATTTCTCCTGGTGTTAGAATTGCTTTTGATTTGGCTTCATAATAAAATGAAGTGGCACCTACCATTCTCTCTTCAAGACTGGATCCACTATACACAGTTGGTGACTGAAAGTTTCTGCCATCCCCTTCCCCCCTACATAGGATAATCGACTTAGTTTTAGATTGAGAATTTGCTTGATATCTTGACCTTTCCTGTCCTGCTTTCTGGTTACCAACACCACACCACCCATCACTTAACTTGGAAGACTTCTTTCCTTAATAAGTTGCATGCACAGAAATACTGGGTATGCTCATCTAAGAAAAAAATTACAAGGACTGAGAGAAGGCCTTAAAAATAATTAGACTCTGCAGGGGGGAGGGGTAAATTAGGAGTTATAAATCAATGTTGAAAATTTTGTTTGCAGATTTGCAAAATCATATATACTTCAATACAGTTTTTTAAAAAGTAGTCTGGTATTTGCAGAAATGATATTTCGATATCTGATAGTTACTGTTTCTATCACTATTGTTATTGTGTTTGTTATTGTTGCTATTGTTTTGTTAATTTTATTATGATTCAAGGTTCATATCATGTGTCATGTAATTTATTGTACTTCAATATATTTTTACACTTCAGTATTTTCACCCAAAAATACTGATAAGGGTACTCAATTAAAAAAAAATTTGTAAAAATTTAAATGAGAACATACAGTTTCTTTTTTTAAATCACAGTGAGTCTCATGGGAATTATTAAATAAATACTGGTCTTATAGTGAGTATCTGTAGGATCCCCAATGTAGTAGCGAGTTTGAAGTAATCATCCTCAAAACATACCAAATGAAGATTTTAACTTACATATTCATCTCAATAAAATGATTTTCTCTGTCATTGCTCTTCATAACTTTTCAAAAAAAAATCTAAGAATGATATTTTTCAATTTGTTGTTTAATAGTGAACATGTAATTGGGACTTCCTCCATTGCAAATTTATTTAATTTACAACCACTAAGAACTTCCTTAAGGTCAAATATCTTGCTTTATTCCAATAGCTCATCAAAATAATCAATGAAACCTATACATTAGGTTAATAGGAGTTTTCTAGTCATCAAAAGAAATTCTTCACTATTTTAAAGCAGTTTTGTTTTTCATTTTGAAATAAAATTATGTCTTAAGGATTTAACAAAATAAAATGTTTACATTTAGATTACTGTTTTCATTAAAGCATCAGCTTTAAAATATGTAAGTATCTTTCAGTTTGGTTAAAGACTGCAGCTTACACTTAAAATGTCACAAGATTGCCTAGGTTGATAGTAAAGTCTTCAAAATGGATTGAACAAGGCAGAGATTGGGAAAAGGGAAGAAGCAATTCACTGAAGCTAACAAAATTGACTTATTTCAATATGCTTATTTGCTATGCCAGCAGGGAATAAAAATAGAGGTACTTTACTTTCAAGGTGAATCCAAAAGAAAAGGCCTTGTCCTTTGGAAATGAAAGCTCCCTGAATAGGGCCAACCTTGATGCATTATAAGAACTGTGTTATCAGGATTGCAATAAAAATGGTTCATTCAGAGATTAGGGAAAAATATTATTTCTAACAGTCATGCCAATAATAATTTTCTGCTTTACAGGTCTTAAAATAAATCTTTACAAGATAATAAAAAAATGAGATGAAATGCAAAGTAGATTGTCTCTGTGTTTTGCCATTTTTCTCAATATACCTCATAGAGAAATATACTAAATTTCCATGTCTTCAGCAAAATTATTCCAAATTCAAAACTTTTCAAAGTTTTCTGTGTTCTTACCCCAGAAGGAAATGCCAAAATATTCTTCAGCTCTTCCATCTCAATTAAATCCTTGCATATTCATGATCAAAGGCTTTTACTATACACATGCCAGTCCATTTGTGTGAGTAAACTTTGTAGTTTTCATTAGTATAAATATTAATATGTTCTGAGTGACCACAAATATTAAATAGCTAGATCTATAATATCATAGGGTTCTTCCGTGGATGTGAGTGAAAAATGAGAGGAAAGATTTTGTTTTTTTCCATTTTCTGTGCTTGACATGTGTCAGGTAATTATGATTGTCATACATTAAAACACACTGGAAAACCAGACAGTTTATTAACAGATCCCTAGCTTGGTGAGAGATCTTAAATGCATATTATAAGAGACCTGGAAAGGATCTTGGAAAGTTTGCAATTGCACTAGAGAGAAAATAAGACACAAGGCTCAGAAGTCTACAGTTTGACCAATTTGAGCTACATAAACTTTCAGTCAGTTGAGTTCAGTCGCTCAGTCATGTCCGACTCTTTGCGACCCCATGAATCGCAGCACGCCAGGCCTCCCTGTCCATCATCAACTCCCGGAGTTCACTCAGACTCCATCGAGTCAGTCCATCCAGTCAGTGATGCATTCCAGCCATCTCATCCTTGGTTATCCCCTTCTCCTCCTGCTCCCAATCCCTCCCAGCATCCCCTTCTCCTCCTGCTCCCAATCCCTCCCAGCATCAGAGTCTTTTCCAACGAGTCAACTTTTCGCGTGAGGTGGCCAAACTTTAGTAAGAGACAAATCAGAAATTTACTTTGTGTTGCTCTACAGAGCAGAACTAAGGTTAGGGAGACTATTAAACAGAAAGATGATTATTATATCATTGATTTATTTGCCAAATAGTTTTTGAACACCTGCCATGTGTCTAATATTGATCTGGGAAGCAAAGATATAGCAAACACAAAGCAAACAAGCCTACAAACAAATAAAGCAGGTAAGAATCACTGCCCATGGAGAGTTTACATTCTGGTAAGGAAAATTTGAATTAATGGGCATCATTATTAAAACTATTGAAGAGAAGTATGGATGATCATGTTTAAGTATATTGAGGAAGAAATTTTATACTTGGGGTAAAAGCTGACTTTCAATGGTCCATCAAAGAACCTGGGCATTTATATAACTGTTTGAGCCAGCAGGGAAGTCCATTTATATAACTAAATCATTTAATTCTTCTGCACTGAATTATTCCCTCATGCTTCTTTTGTTTTTAAAGCATATTTATATTCATTAATTTTATTTAGATAAAAATTTCTCAGTAAACCAGAATGACACTTATCTAAATTATTTATTTATTATGACAAAGACTAATATACTATTTTTGTGGGTGATACTGTTATCAATAATAATAATGATACTTTCATATAGTATCTTGGAAATGACTTGCAGAAATAATTGAAAGTCATTATTCAGAATTGAGATATTATAAGAAGGAAAAGTCTGTAAAAATAAAACTAATTTTATTTTTAAATATCTCTCTTCAGGAGATATCCATTACTGCTTAGTCATTTGTGCTAGAGTAAAGCAAAACTGCAATAGAAAGGGAAATAATAGAAATAATAATAGGAATAAATCTATAACATGGATTGTACATATCTAGTAAGATGACCCAAGGTTTCAGTTAGAAGTGCTTAAGAAAAAATTTGACATGCTATTGTAAAGATGTGAAGCTGGAAATTGTATGACTTACAACACAGTAACTCCACCTGTAGGTTTTTAGATATAGATAAGCTCTTTCACATGGACACTGGAAAAAAAAATTGGCATACTATTCAAAGCACTGATTTTAAAATAACAAATCAGTAGAAGCAACTCAGAGTTTTACTGGCAAAAGAAGCCTCCACCCCAAAAAAAAGATAGTTGTAGAAACAAATACCAGTTTGTGGGAAAATCAATCTTTATAACTACATCCATCCATGTTGAATGTTGAAAAATATATTTGATTAAAAAAGCAAGTCAGAGAAAATAGTTATATATATAATATATATAATATAATATATAAATATTTTATATAATATATATTTATAATGATACAAAATATTTAAAAATTGAAGAAAAGAGGTAGGTATGACTGCTGAAGATGAAAAATTGTCTCTGTCCACCCAATAGTGAAATATGTCCCATTATTATTATAGCTACATAGTAGTGTTTTTAAAAGTAAATTTAAATGTGTACATGTATACATCATATAAAATGCACTTATTAATACACATCTATACTTATATGTTGGAGAAGGCAATGGTAACCCACTCCAGTGTTCTTTCCCGAAGAATCCCAGTGACGGGGGAGCCTGGTGGGCTGCCATCTATGGGGTCGCACAGATTCGACACGACTGAAGCAACTTAGCAGCGGCAGCAGCATACTTATATGTATATTTTTATTGTTAAGTTGTGTCCAATTCTTTTGTGACCCCATGGACTGTAGCCCTCAAGTTTCCTCTCTCCATCGAATTTTCCAGGCAAGAATACTCGAATGGTTAGCCATTTCCTTCTTCCCCACCCAGGGCTTGAATCCACATCTCTGACATTGGCAGGTGGATTCTTTACCACTAAGCTACCAGGGAAGCCCTAATAATGTATATTTAGAGTAATATATAGCATTCAAAATCCTTATTATATTTTTCATTTTTATTTTATATGTTATTTTTATTTGCATGCAATGTTAAATAACAGATCTAATCAATATTTGTGTTTGAAGGTGATGTCTGACATGTGTAATTTAAATAATTTCATCAGTGTTTCTTTTGCATACAAAGTCTGAGATCTTGTGAGGAATGTATTCATCAGAGTTGCAAATTAGAAAAATCATTTTGGAAGGCACTTGATTGGAAAATTGGAGGCAGATAAAAGAAAATGTAAGACAATCTAGAAGAAGCCTACTTTCATTTTTATTAAAGAGATGGTAAATTTATAGACTAGTTCTGTGACAAGGAAATGAAGAGGAAGTGTGTCTATCTTCAATTAGCAAAGTTCACTGAATAATCAATTGGACAAGGGAATTATTAATATTTTTGGTGGATGGGGCTTCCTTGGTGGCTCAGCAGGTAAAGCATCTGCCTGCAATCAGGAGCCTCCATGTGACTCCTGGGATGGGAAGATCCTCTCGAGGAGGGCGTGGCAACCCACTCCAGTATTCTTGCCTGGAGAATCCGCATGGACAGAGGTGCCTGGTGCTCTACAGTCCATGGGGTTACAAACAGTTGGACATGACTGAGTGGCTAAGAACAGAATAGTGTGTATGATGAGAAACTTAGGAAGTTTAATGCTTTTCTAGGTTATAGCATCAATTATGTCTCTAGATATCAAGTAGAGAATACTAAATGGGAAAAGTCCTAGAGAGAGATAATAAAGATTCTCTAGGATTGGTTCCGTGTGAAGTGTTTGGGGTAGATTTAGACATACATGGTCAGTAGGAAGTTGGATGCATGAGTCTGGAATTTTGGCAACAAATATGATCTAGATTTCACAATTGATGACTGAAGTTTTTCTGGAAAGACAATGTAAAATTAGAAAAGAAAAAACTGGAAGGCTTAACACTTTGGGCACTATACCATCAGAAGAAGGAGCTGAAAGAAGAGGAAACTACAAGAGATGAAGAGAGGATTGTCTGCCACACAGTGAGCCAAAAGGAGAAAGGAACGGG
The DNA here is from genome assembly GCA_006408695.1 of Aepyceros melampus. NCBI lineage: Eukaryota > Metazoa > Chordata > Mammalia > Artiodactyla > Bovidae > Aepyceros > Aepyceros melampus. Next base: position 235,246 of record SJXQ01001707.1, read on the forward strand.
AAGAAATATTATCCAAAGAAAACATATGACATAGGGAGTTTAGAAAAACAGACTCTGGAACTGAGTTATGGAAGAAAGATGAAGAGCAGTGAGACCTTCAAATTGGATAGAATTAAGAGACTGCACATATTTATGAGAAAAAAGCATATTTAATAAATATTTAAAATAGTCTAAATATCCAAGAATGTGGGATTTTATATATATATATAAGCTTAGAGTTATAGATCATTAAAAATTAAGCTATCAAAATAATAAAACAGTATTTGTGATATATATATGATTAAATGATAAAGTGATCTTTAAAACATTACATGCAGTGCAATCCAATTCCTGTAATATAGAGCTGCAACAGAATATAATACAAGGTTAAGAAAATCAATTTCTTGTTATGGAATAAAAATTCTACATTACTACTTTTCCAAATTTATTCTATGGGTATATTTTTTGTATAATCAGAAAAAAAGTAAATTTATTTATATAATATCATTTCACCTTTCCATATTCCTTAAAATGCTTCATTCTCAAGTTATCATCAAGCTTTATATTAGTAATAATTATCTTTTTGCAAGATTCTGAAATTTTTCTATTTTTACCTTTTCCAGTTCCTCTCCTATTCTCTTTTGAATATAATTCATGCAGGTCATCACATTCAGTCAATGATCTTCCTGTTACTGAAAGCTCAGCTTCTTCTTGAATCAAACTAGTAGACAGAGTTTTGAGTCAGGTCAAAAAGGACAAATTTATTACTTTGACAGCATTGAAGAACTGATGCTTTTGAACCTTGGTGTTGGAAAAGACACTTGAGAGTCCCTTGGACAGCAAGGAGATCAAACTAGTTAATCCTAAAAGAAATCAATCCTGAATATTTATTGGAAGGAATGATGCTGCAGTTGAAGCTACAATACTTTGGCCACCTGATGCGAAGAGCCAACTGATTGGTAAAGATCCTAATGCCAGGAAAGACTGAGCCAGGAGAAGGGGACAACAGAGGACAAAATGGTTGGATGGCATCACTGACTCAATGGACATTAGTTTGAGCAAGCACTGGGAGATGGTGAAGGACAGGGAAGCATGGCATGCTGCAATCCCCGCTACATGTCCAAGAGTAAGACGTGACTGAGCAACTAAACAACAAGGCAAACAGGAACACACCAAGCTTCTGCTCTCAAAAACCATGTGTCCCAACCCCAGAGGATTTGGTGAAGGGTATTTAGTGGTTCAAAGATATGGTATTTGACAAGATGATGGTGTGAGCAGAACTTTCACTCCCTTAATCTCATCTCCTCCAAAAGAAAGGCAAGGCCAAAGAATGCTCAAACTACCACACAATTGCACTCATCTCACACACTAGTAAAGTAATGTTTAAAATTCTCCAAGCCAGGCTTCAGCAATATGTGGACTGTGAACTTCCAGATGTTCAATGCTGGGGACCAGCTCCGGTGGATCCAGGGTGATTCAAAGCAGGACGGCGTCGGCGAGGAAAACATTTATTTAGAGATATAAGAATAGATTAGGAAGAAATAGTATAGTAGGAAAATTAAGATGGAGAAAAGAAGGCTGAATAACTTGGTTTACGTGGAAAGCCAATAAAATTTCGAGACAAGAGGTTTGCACCATCTACGTTAGGCCACCGGTGTCCGTTTGAATATCGGAGAGTGCCCTGCCCTGGGCTCTCTCTCTTACAGATCTTAGCAGCCGGGACAGGTAAGTAGACATGGCAAGCCTCCGTGCCCCAGATGGGAAATCAGCCAGAAATTAGAGAAAATAGGAGACACGGGGGAAGCCCAGCATCGGTGCAAGACTCTCCGAGAGGGAAATGGAAGGGAAGGGGGGAAGGGAAAAAGGGGGCCGTTTATTTTTCAAAATCAGCTTATATACCCCAAGTTGTACATAATGGAATATGCAGAGTTATACAGGGGCAGCAGTCCTGACCTTCATTGAGACAAGGCTTTCCTTTTTGCATACTCTCCTGTTATAAAAGGTCTCAGGTGGTTTACATTATCTTCTGGCCAAGAGGCCTGTTAACATTTCTATGGCTCTCTTCTGATGAGGTTTTGTTAACCAGAAGACTCATTTGTGTTAACCTTTCCAAAGTCTGAATGACACTCTCAGAAAACACTAAATAAAAATACAGCAATTTGTAATAAAAGGAAGTACAGTGACTTATAGCAAAGAAAAAGTAACTTACTCAAAAGTCTAGTATTGCTAACATCAAAACTACTATATATCCTTTTCCATATCCCATTTGCATTGATTACATCTTCCTGGGTGCCTGATAGATAAAAAATAAGGAAGTCTGGCAGTAATCATTGACTTAACCGTGAAATCCTGTCACCAATATAAATTTGAAAAGGCTCTGAAACTTTAAGATACTTTAAGGCTTTTGTGCCCCTCACAGTTGGGAAGTTGTGAGCAATTCACAAGCTTGTAGAAGGTCAGGGGAACTTGTTAGGCAGGCTATAGCATTATCAAAGGTGGGTGGGGCTGAACACTCCTTTCAAATGCAGAAGTCCAAAGCCCTAAATTAACTTTCTCCGGAGAAAGTCAGAAAATAATGGGAAAACAGACAAATTCTTATTTTGGGGGGCACATGTTCAGGAAAAACCAGGGAGAAATCCGATGACTCAAAATGCCCTGTCATCTGATTTTGCCACGTGACCCTGTCACAGGTGGGATTCCTCAGTCTGGCTCCCGACAGTTCAATCTAGTTTTAGAAAAGGCAGAGGAACCAGAGATCAAATCAACAACATCCGCTGGATCATTGAGAAAGCAAGAGAATTCCAGCAAAACATCTACTTCTGCTTTATTGACTATGCCAAAGCACACACAATAAACTGTGGAAAATTCTGAAGGAGATGGGAATACCGGACCACCTGACCTGCCTTTTGAGGAACCTGTATGCATGTCAGAAAGCAACATTTAGAACTGGACATGGAATAACAGACTGGTTCCAAATAGGAAAAGGAGTACGTCAAGGCTGTATATTGTGACCCTGCTTATTTCACTTACATGCAGCATACATCATGAGAAATGCTGGGCTGGAGGAAGCACAAGCTGGAATCAAGATTGCTGGGAGAAATATCAATAACCTCAGATATGCAGATGACACCACTCTTATGGCAGAAAGTGAAGAAGAACTAAAGAGCCTCTTGTTGAAAGTGAAAGAGGAGAGTGAAAAAATTGGCTTAAAGCTCAACATTCAGAAAACGAAGATCATGGCATCTGGTCCCATCACTTCATGACAAATAGATGGGAAACAGTGGCTGACTTTATTTTTGGGGGCTCCAAAATCACTGCAGATGGTAATTGCAGCCATGAAATTAAAAGATGCTTACTCCTTGGAAGGAAAGTTATGACCAACCTAGACAGTATATTAAAAAGTAGAGTTATTACTTTGTCAACAAAGACCCATCTTATCAAGGCTATGGTTTTTCCAGTAGTTGTATATGGATGTGAGAGTTGGACTATAAAGAAAGCTGAGTGCCGAAGAACTGATGCTTTTGAACTGTGTGTTGGAGAAGACTGTTGAGAATCCCTTGGATTGCAAAGAGACCCAACCAGTCCTTCCTAAACGAGATCAGTCCTGGTTGTTCATTGGCAGGACTGATGTTGAAGCTGAAACTCCAGTACTTTGGCCACCTTATGTGAAGAGCTGACTCATTGGAAAAGACCCTGATGCTGGGAAAGATTGAGGGCAAGAGGAGAAGGGGATGACAGAAAATGAGATGATTGTATGGCATCACCGACTCAATGGACATGGGTTTGGGTGGACCCCAGGAGTTGGTGATGGACAGGGTGGCCTGGCCTGCTAGGGTTCATGGGGTCACAAAAAGTCGGACACTCCTGAGCGACTGAACTGAAGTGAATCTCATCTCCATGCTCTTCTAATCTTGATGAGCTTCTCTGGTTCCTTTATTCTTGCCTCAGGCGCTTTCTGGGCTGCTTCTTCCTCGTGTGGCTGTGTGCTCCTGTGCCCAGGACTGTTTGACTCTCTGTGATCCCATGGGCTGTACCTGCCAGGTTCCTCTGTCCAAGGAATTTCCCAGGCAAGAATACTGGAGAGGGTTGCCATTTCCTTCTCTGAGTAGCTTCCTGATGCAGGGATTGAACCCATGTCTCGCACATCTCCTGCATTGCAAGTGAATTATCACTGAGCCAGTGGGGAAGCCCTCCCTTGATAAGCAACTGTTTGAATTGCCCTTAGGAACTATTGAAGGTCCTGGAAGGCTAGAGTCTTGCCTATAAAAAAATGGGGAACAAAAAGACACAGTTCCTGAGAACCTCAAAGGATCTTGCTCAAGTTTTAGTAGTGGCCAAGCTATAGACTATCATGGTGGTCCAAGAATACACCTGCAAATGCATTTAGCTTGAGTGGTGGCAGCAGATGTATTTTGGAATTAGGTTAGATGTGTCATTTGAAAAGACCCTGATGCTGGGAATGATTGAAGGCAGGAGAAGAAGGGGACAACAGAGGATGAGATGGTTGGATGGCATCACTGACTCAGTGGACATGAGTTTGAGTAAGCTCAGGAGTTGGTGATGGACAGGAAGCCTGACCTACTGCAGTCCATGGAGTTGCAGAGTCGGACACAACTGAACGACTGAACTGAACTGAACTGAACTAGATGTGTCAAGTGAGGAAAAGAGTCAAGCATGGCTCCTGGGACACTAGAGTAACTGGGTGAATTATAAATTTAAATTGCACACAGTGAAGAAAGGAACAGTTTCAGTGGGGATAGGGTGTTTTAGAAGCATTTTGAAAATGCTAGATTTGACATTACAATGAGGTTTCTGAAAGCAGATTTTGTGTAGCCAATTAGTTCTGTGAGTTTTAAGGTATCCTGAGAGAAGGAGAGAAGACATGAAACTGGGTAAATTATCCTAAAGACATACTATGAATAAAAGAGAAAATTGTCCTTCAAGAAACTAACATTTGGTGTTCAGTTCCATGAGAAGGAAGCAGAATAGAAGACTGAGCTTGAAATGGAAGGACAAACTAGTAAAATGAGAAAATAAATCATGAGAAAATATAATTTTGTAAAGGCAAGAAAAGTAAGTCATTAAAGTCTGTGGGTTGTATGTATTGCACTGAACTTTTAAAGAAGTATATATAGCATAACATAATTTGAATCAGAAGAGAGGAAAATCGTTAAAAGAACATTTAATTTTCCCATGGATTTGAATCAAAATAGGCTAACAATCAGAAAATAGAAATTTCCATTGGAATTCCAGACTTCTGCTGAGAAAGTTTCTTCACATTATTGCTTCTTAGGCTCCTTATTACATCACTCGTTTCCTCACTATTAGAAGGACTCTTTCAGTCATAATCTTAAAATATGAGTCATCTTTTCACAAACTACAGAATTTAGGAAGTCTAGTATGACATAGACTTTTACAGTGTATATATATATATATATATATATATATACTTCTCAAAACAGAAGGATTTTTATTATCAATCTATTATACAAATGGGAAATGGTAGTCTTATAAATTAAAATGACATGCATATATTTCCACTGTACAAAAAGTTGGAGTTTGAGTAAAACCTTGCTGATTGATTTCTGATCCTATGCTGTAGACCATTTTGAGGTGTTTTTTAGTTTTCAAGTCATTATCACCCTCTAAGTTATATTTCCAAATCTATGTCTTTATATTGGTAAAGTTTTAAGTCAAAATTTGTTAAATTCTGTTTGTTATATTAGGCAAAGTATTCCATCTCTTTTCTTCACTAACTCTGTTAATTTGAAAAAGAGCTCATCATTAGTTTGCATAATTATAAACTAGCACATCAATATTCAGCTATTTGCTGAATAAGCTACCTAAACTATGCAATCTGAAGAATACTTTTTCTAATTTATGTTAAGAATATGACATAATTTTATTCCAGATCCTTATCTTGCATATATTATGTTTTAACTAAGGTGGTCAAGCTATTTTTATTTCATCCACTTTATACACATTTCTCAAAAGTTAGATAAAATATTCAATTGTCTTTACAGGTACTTAAATGAGTTTCTTGTATGTCAGAGTAGGAAATACATGCATGAAATTACCAATAATTTAAATAGATTTGTAAAGCTTATTCTCTAGATGGCTATATTCTTCTATTTAGAGTAGGTAAGATACCATTACTATAGCTATCAGGGTATCTTAAAACAAAAGGAAGCCTTTTAGAAAAGAAACAATATGATAATTGTAGTTTTTCCTACTCAATTGTAGATTTTTAATGTTTACATGTTAACACAAGCATTATATTCAATATTAGATGGATTATGATCTGTATCTACCTGGTTTGATGACAAGAATAAAGTGAAACACAGTTTAGATACCAATGCATTTGCCACTCAATTGTTCATCTGTATGTTCCTCCACTTTTCATAGTTTAATCTACCAAAAATCTTTTGGGGCATTAGAATTTAGCATATCATAATGCCTAACTGGGCCATTTTGGGAGCCTTTTAATTTACCAAGCTGTGAAGATGGAAGCTTTCATGTCGGTGGGTAAGAAACATGGTATAGTGCTTGACTTAGTTTTTTTTTTTTTATTTTTTTTTTCATCTCTAAAAGGGGGAAACATGTATAACATTTAGGATGCTTGTGAGGATTAAATTATCCATATGAAATTCTTAGACTGGTTCTAGGCATGTAGATAAGTTATAGTAAAGCTAATTTTATTGCTGCTTGGTTTGTACTAAGCTCTATTTTCCGTTTTTAAAATATACAAATGGACTTATTTACAAAACAGACTCACAGACTTAGAGAACAAACTTGTGGTTATTGTGGAGGCAAGGTGGATGGAAATGGGTGGAAGGGATAGTTAGGAAGCTTGGAGTTGACATGTACATGCTGCTGCTGCTAAGTCGCTTCAGTCATGTCTGACTCTCTGCGACCCCATAGACGGCAGCCCACCAGGCTTCCCCATCCCTGGGATTCTCCAGGCAAGAACACTGCTTCTGTATTTAAAATGAATATCCAACTGGGACCTGCTGTATAGCACGTAGAACTCTGCTCAATATTTATAAATGGAAAAAGAATTTGAAAAATGATAGATTCATGTATATGTAAAGAAGTCTCTTATAGTTTTCTTCCACTTCAACTACAATCATCTTTCCAAGACTAATTCTTGTATCAAAATGTTTTGCCATTTTTCTCTTCCTCCAACTTCTACAAATTTTGAATGAAAAACACATTGACCTCCCTTCCAAAAATCTTAACTGTGTTTTTTCCCAGGACTCAAGGCAAGAGGAACATAGAATACCAGGTTTCTTTCCCAACATTTGTTCTCTTGCGATTCATAGTCCAGCTTGCATGTTTTATTTTTCAATAAAGAGTATAAATGCCCTTTTGTAGCCTACTTTTTCAAGCCCAAATCTCCGTAACCTTCTCCAGTTCATAACTATTGGTACTGACTTTCATGTCCAAGTTCTTGAAGTATTTCTAGTTGTTTCTTTTCCCTAAAAATTGTAGTGCCTTCCTTGCTTCTGTTGGGAATCCTATGCGAAGATTAAAGTTCATATTTTAAGAAATGGAGTGTACCAGAATTTTAATGACAGCTTCTTAAATTGATATCACCTAACTGATCTGCCAAGCTCTGTCACCAGGAGGAGCCACCCGCTAATTTATCTTTGAACTGTTTGACTTTACCTGATTTATGCTTGGAGGTTTTAAGCTCATAGAGACATGTTACCTTTTTCATCTAATAGACACTCTTCCTACAACTAGTTAGCCTCCTTGGCATCTGTACAATGTTTTTAGAATCTAACAGGAAACAGATCTCTGTGTTTCTAAGTGGAGATTATACTTAGTTTGTAACTTGATGTAGGAGCAGCAGCATAGCCTCCATTTCAGACATTATCCTTTACTCACTCATTTTGTGAGAAAGTGCAGTTTCTTTACTTTTTGATATTCTGTTTTTTTTTGCATTTGTCAGATATAGCCCTTTTAACATACAAAGAACTAAAATGAGGCCATTGACATGAATGTTCCAAGTAAAACACAAAACAAAATGATAAGATATCAATGTGCCTTAAATACCAAACACACAAACAGACAATACCATTACTGGTAAGGATGTGGAGCGACAGAAGCTCTCATTAATTGCTGATGGGAATTCTAAATGGTATGGCCAGTGTGGAAAATAGAGTGAAAGTTTCTTTCAAAGCTAAGTAGAATCTTGCCATGTGATCTAGAAATTGCACTTCAATTTACCCCACTAATCTGAATTCTCACGTCCACAAAAAATCCTGCATGCTGATAATTATAACAGTTTTGTTAATATTTGCCAAAAACTTAAAATAATCAAGTCTTCAATAGGTGAATAAAGATCAAAATGGTCTTACCATCTTTGGGACTTTACTTTCAAGAGATAAGAGGTACTTTTCTGGGTGACTGATAACATTCTAAACTTGATTTATATTTTGCTTATCTGGATGTATATATGCGTGTCAAAATTCACTAATCTGTACATTAAAGATTTGTATACTTTGATGTCTAAAGTTCAATTAAAAAAAAGAGAAACTAAGTATTTGAAAATGCTTCTTAAATTATATAAATATTTGTTATGTAGAGTTGAAATTTGCTTTGCTTTTATAATAAGATAACATTGTACTTTCTATAAGCAGTTTTTACTAATAAAATATCATTTTTGAGTCTGAGCTAATGACAACCATTAAATTAGCAATTCATTAAGCAGTTGAAAAATTACTTCATGCTACTGTGCACACTACTGGCACATTGTGTCTAAGCCATTAGCCCTCAGTATTAGAGTAAAGAAATGAGCAGTACATTGGATTACAGAATTCCACAAATGAATTTGTAATTTGAAGACATCATGAGGAGTTAAGCACTTTATCTTGGAGAAGGAAATGGCAACCCACTCCAGTGTTCTTGCCTGCAGAATCCCAGGGACGGTGGAACCTGGTGGGCTGCTGTCTATGGGGTCTCACAGAGTCAGACACGACTGAAGTGACTTAGCAGTAGCAGCCTATAAATCACCTTGGAAAACTTTTGTCTAAACAGGTTGCTTACATTATTAGAAACATTTGAGACAGTAATCCATTATAATTTCCTGCTCATTCTAGACCATCCTTTTCATTGCATAAGAGTTCACATAGAATAAAAAGTTAAGGAATTGTTGCAACATCAAGATATTATGAAAGCCCATGATAACTGTGAAAAAATGTATAGGCCATACAAGGTGATTTTAAAAATTTCAGCTAAATGGATGTTTCAAGAATTTTCTCTCTTCTTACTGTTCCCCTCCAAGGTACAACCCCTCCCCCCCCCCAAAAAAAAAGATACCTTGTTGGAATTTGGCAAAATTGGCTGGGAATACTTAACCGAAAAGAGAAATAGTGACAGAATCCTTAACTCTGTGTGTGTGTGTAAGACTATTTATAAGACTTCTAAGGAACTAAATTTAGTTTGAGCCAGTGAAATGATCTGTTTATTCTTATATCATTTCATGTCATAAAGGTATATTTATTATTATGAATATGTATATTCTATAATATATAATCATATACTGCTGCTGCTGCTGCTAAGTCACTTCAGTCGTGTCCGACTCTGTGTGACCCCATAGACGCCAGCCCACCAGGCTCCCCCATTCCTGGGATTCTCCAGGCAAGAACACTGGAGTGATTGCCATTTCCTTTTTCGATGCATGAAAGTGAAAAGTGAAAGGGAAGTCACTCAGTCGTGTCTGACCCTCAGCGACCCCATGAACTGCAGCCCATCAGGCTCCTCCATCCATGGGATTTTCCAGGCAAGAGTATTGGAGTGGGATGCCATTGCCTTCTCCAAATCATATACCATGATTTATTATATATATTCTTTACACCTAAGTCAAAGACTGTGTAAGATTCTTGATATTTTCCTATGTAGTCCCCAAAACTGTGTAGATGCTTAAAGTAGTTCTGGGTTTTTCTGCCAGCAGAATTACTCTCACTCACTGCTTTGGATGCTCCAGAATTTTGTGTCATTATTGAAGTTCGCAAGCCTTAAGATAAATATTCAGACGTGTTCTACTTCACCATCGTTGGTGATATTAATAGAAAGAACATAAACTGTATTACAAAGTCAGATTACCTCTTCTCCTGATCAGAGTCTAGGCTAATACTTAAAAAAAAAAAAAAAAAAGGAAAAAAGAACAAAAAAGAAACATCTTAAAGAGACAAGCACCTCAAAACTAGGTGCTCTGCAGCAACAATGCAGAAGAGTATGCTATTAAAGGTGAAGGCATCTGTGACCAAACTGAAACAGAATGGTTTGACTTGAACCTCATTGAGACAGAGATGGTGTATAGCTCAGGCTGTATGTAAGGGAGCAAAGGTCCTCAAACAGTATCATTAATGAATGTGGATGAAGCCCCACAACTCGACAGTTTTTTCCTCAACATTTTATGTGAAGCAAAATTTTTAAGAGAAGGAAAAAAAAAATAAAAAGAAAGGAAGAAAGCACTATTTTGAAAAAAAAAAAGAATAGCCCTTGTTAGCAGACTGTGGAGCCAACAAAAGTACTTATGAAACTTCCTTCCCAGGCAGGAAAACTAAAATATGTGTATTCTTTCACTTTCAAGGGTTTCCCTTGTGGCTCAGATGGTAAAGCATCTGCCTGCAATGCAGGAGACCCAGATTTGATTCCTTGAGTTGGGAAGATCCTCGGTTAAGGAAATGGGAACCCATTCCAATATTCTTGCCTGGTAAATTCCAAGAACAGAGGAGCCCATGGGCTCCAGTCCATGGGGTCACAAAGAACTGAACACAACTGAGCAACTAACACTTCACTTTCAAATATTATGTAATAAATCCATAAATTGAATTCCTTTCCTCTTCTGAGCTCTGTTTCATATTTTCAAATCAATTATCTCAAAATTTTCTAGGAGAATTTTTCTGAGTCATTGCAATGTTTTCTTTGAATATAGTGCCATTAATACTGTTTTATGATAAATTCTGTGCTTATTTGAACACATCTGTTCTTCTATTAATCCAGACCAGTAAGGAATGAAATTTAATAAAAATTATAAGGTAAAATTAGAAGCATACAAGTTAAATATATAGGACAGAGATGGAGTGATAACATCTGCTTTAGTGAGAATATGTGCTTCTTGAGATAGAAACACTGGTTTAATTAAACTTTGCATGTCTATACTTCATATATCACAACTTTGAGTATCGTAGTTATACAGTAAATATTTGGTAAATAAGTGATACTGCATGACTGGTTGAACATCATCTCCATGGAAAATTTAATAGAAAATTACCATTTAAGCTTTACCACACCTAGAGTAAAGCATTCCTATACTTTCTCATTTAACATTTGTCCCTTCTCTTTCTCTCCTATTAGACATAATCACTGTTTGATAATTTTATATTATTTTACTGTATCTTGACTACATTCTTGTGATTGGAAAAAAAGTTTTAATGTTGATCCTGAAATGAGGAGATAGCTCTTTTACTGTAGCCTTTTTCTTACCTTTCTACGTATGCCATGATATCCTGACTGGGGAATGCATTTATGTTGGCATACATATACCCATAAACTTTGAATTACATCTAAGAAACTACTCTGGAATCTTTGGAATCTCTAAAGAACAAACAAAGAACAAAAACCCACTTTATTTTCAAAGTATTATTGGATATTTTATCATAAAAATATTAAAATTTGAGTTTTTTTTTGTAGGGTGAAGACAGACTCACTAAAATTGCTTTAAACTAAACTTTGGCTGAATAATTTAAACTAAAATTATTGAATGACTTAAAAATAATAAAAATTATTGAATAATTTAAACCAAAAAGTTGCAGATATGAAAGAAAGGAAAAACACTATAAAAAGTAAAATAATCCAATGATAAATAATTGTCTTCTTAAAGTACTAGAAGGCATCTATGAACTGGATTCTATTGTGCGGTATATTCAGTTTGTGTATATTTTTCCTTCATCTGGCTTGGATGTGTGAAGACGGGATTTGAGGCTTTGTTAAGAGTGTTAGGGTTAGTGTACTTATGGTAGAAGAATTAACCTGTAAAGGCTAAAGTCCATAATGATATTCAGATATTCTTTCTTACTTTGTGTTTTTGTCCTTTGAATTATTAAAAATGTGGCTTTTAGAGGAAACAGACATTCCGTCATGTGTGATAAAAGAATGAGAATTTTCAGGTCATGACAGTTAACAGGAAAATCTTGTACCGTATAGAGAAGTATGTTCCACAGGGATTGAAGTCATGCAAATATTTGATTAAGATTGGCTCTTTAAAAATCTCATTTATTAATTAAAAATAAACTTAATTTCTTTATCTTCACCTGCTCACTTTCTTTTTACTCAAAGAGATTTGTATCAGTGCCATTTCTTCTTTACTCCATTATCTTCTGCTTGGAGGAAGTTACCGATTATAATTCTATGCCATCACAACTGATAAGAACTCTGGAGGGATAAGTTCACAGCAGAGTTTCCACATTATAACCCTTTCAAAGCTCATGCTTTAGTCTTCCCAAAGGTGTGGAGAGCTGATTAAACTCAGTATTGATTATTTACACAGCCTAAAATGTATTGGTGAACAAACTGATTTCAGATGTATCTTTCAGGCCTAAATACTTCTATAAGTTGCTGTTTTTTTTATATATAACTATAGACATTGAATTCCAGGGACAAAGGAGCCTAGTGAGCTGCCATCTATGGGGTTGCAGAGTCGGACACAACTGAAGTGATTAGCAGCAGTAGCATAGACATTGAAAGAGGAACTCCCCAGGTCAGTAGGTGCCCAATACGCTACTGGAGATCAGTGGAGAAATACCTCCAGAAAGAATGAGAGATGGAGCCAAAGCAAACACAATACCCAGTTGTAGATGTGACTGGTGATAGAAGCAAGGTCCAATGCTATAAAGAGCAATATTGCATAGGAACCTGGAATGTCATGTCCATGAATCAAGACAAATTGGAAGTGGTCAAATAGGAGATGGCAAGAGTGAACATCGACATTCTAGGAATTAGAATACTAAAATGGACTGGAATGGGTGAATTTAATTCAGATGACCATTATATCTACTACTACGGGCAGGAATCCCTTAGAAGAAATGGAGTAGCCATCATGGTCAACAAAAGAGTCCAAAATGCAGTACTTGCATGCAATCTCAAAAATGATAGAATGATCTCTGTTCATTTCCAAGGCAAACCATTCAATAGCACAGTAATCCAAGTCTATGCCCCAACCAGTAACACTGAAGAAGCTGAAATTGAACAGTTCTATGAAGACCTACAAGGCCTTTTAGAACTAACACCCAAAAAAGATGTCCTTTTCATTACAGGGGACTGGAATGCAAAAGTAGGAAGTCAAGAAACACCTGGAGTAACAGGACAATTTTGCCTTGGAGTGTTGAATGAAGCAGGGCAAAGACTAACAGAGTTTGGCCAAGAAAATTCACTGGTCATAGCCAATACCCACTTCCAACAACACAAGAGAAAACTCTACACATGGACATCACCAGATGGTTAACACCGAAATCAGATTGATTATGTTCTCTGTAGCCAAAGATGGAGAAGCTCTATACAGTCAACAAAAACAACACCAGGAGCTGACTGTGGCTCAGATCATGAACACCTTATTGCCAAATTCAGACTTAAATTGAAGAAAGCAGGGAAAACCTCTAGACCATTCAGGTATGACCTAAATCAAATCCCTTATGATTATACAGTGGAAGGGAGAAATAGGTTTAAGGGACTAGATCTGATAATAGAGTGCCTGATGAACTATGGACTGAGGTTCGTGATATTGTACAGGAGACAAAGATCAAGACCATCCCCATAGAAAAGAAATGCAAAACAGCAAAATGGCTGTCTGAGGAGGCCTTACAAATAGCTGTGAAAAGAAGAGAAGTGAAAACCAAAGGAGAAAAGGAAAGATACAAGCATCTGAATGCAGAGTTCCAAAGAATAGCAAGAAGAGATAAGAAAGCCTTCTTCAGCGATCAATGCAAAGAAATAGAGGAAAAGAACAGAAATGCGAAAGACTAGAGATCTCTTCAAGAAAATTAGAGATACCAAGGGAACATTTCATGCAAAGATGGGCTTGATAAAGGACAGAAATGGTATGGAGCTAACAGAAGCAGAAGATATTAAGAAGAGGTGGCAAGACTATACAGAAGAAGTATACAAAAAAGATCTTCACGACCAAGATCATCACGATGGTGTGATCACTCACGTAGAGCCAGACATCTTGGAATGTGAGGTCAAGTGGACCTTAGAAAATATCACTAGGAACAAAGCTAGTGGAGGTGATGGAATTCCAGTTGAACTGTTTCAAATCCTGAAAGACGATGCTGTGAAAGTGCTGCACTCAATATGCCAGCAAATCTGGAAAACTCAGCAGTGGCCACAGGACTGGAAAAGGTCAGTTTTCATTCCAATCCCAAAGAAAGGCAACGCCAAAGAATGCTCAAACTACCACATAATTGCACTCATCTCACATGCTAGTAAAGTAATGCTCAAAATTCTCCAAGTCAGGCTTAAGCAATACGTGAACTGTGAACTTTCAGATATTCAAGCTGGTTTTAGAAAAGGCAGAGGAACCAGAGACCAAATTGCCAACATCCACTGGATCATGGAAAAAGCAAGAGAGTTCCAGAAAAACATCAATTTCTGCTTTATTGACTATGCCAAAGCCTTTGACTGTGTGGATTACAATAAACTGTGGAAAATTCTGAAAGAGATGGGAATACCAGACCACTTAACCTGCCTCTTGAGAAACTTATATGCGGTCAGGAAGCAACAGTTAGAACTGGACATGGAACAACAGACTGGTTCCAAGTAGGGAAAGGAGTACGTCAAGGCTGTGTATTGTCATCCTGCTTATTTAACTTCTATGCAAAGTACATCATGATAAACGCTGGGCTGGAAGAAGCACAAGCTGGAATCAAGATTGCCAGGAGAAATATTGAGAACCTCAGACATGCAGATGACAACCAATCTTATGGCAGAAAGTGAAGAGGAGCTAAAAAAACCTCTTGATGAAAGTCAAAGAGGAGAGTGAAAAAGCTGGCTTAAAGCTCAACATTCAGAAAACGAAGATCATGGCATCTGGTCCCATCACTTCATGGGAAATAGATGGGGAAATAGTGGAAACAGTGTCAGACTTTATTTTTTGGGGCTCCAAAATCACTGCAGATGGTGACTGTAGCCATGAAATTAAAAGACGCTTACTCCTTGGAAGAAAAGTTATGACCAACCTAGATAGCATATTGAAAAGCAGAGACACTACTTTGCCAACAAAGGTCCATCTAGTCAAGGCTATGGTTTTTCCAGTAGTCATGTATGGATGTGAAATTTGGACTTTGAAGAAGGCAGAGCACTGAAGAATTGATGCTTTTGAACTATGGTGTTGTAGAAGACTCTTGAGAGTCCCTTGGACTGCAAGGAGATCCAACCAGTCCATTCTGAAGGAGGTCAGTCCTGGGATTTCAGTTTAAAGCTGAAACTCCAGTACTTTGGCCACCTCATGTGAAGAGTTGACTCATTGGAAAAGAGTGATGCTGGGAGGGATTGGGGGCAGGAGGAGAAGGGGACAACAGAGGATGAGATGTCTGGATGGCATCACTGACTCGATGGATGTGAGTCTGAGTAAACTCCGGGAGCTGGTGATGGACAGGGAGGCTTGGCGTGCTGTGATTCATGGGGTCACAAAGAATGAGACACGACTGAGCGACTGAACTGAATTGATCTGAACTGATAGATTTTGAATATATGCAGTGTCATTATTTGCATAGTCTCACATCATGAGGTAACAGAAAAATTAACCTCAATGTGGTACTGAAAATGACATAAAAAGGCAGAAAGAGAGCCTAACACCTATATTCCATTCTTTTCTGTTTATTGAATAATCCTGGAGATAAGCTGAGCATGCAGGTAGCGTAAAGGAAACCCAAGTTTTGTTTCTAATCTATGGAAATAATGTAACTGAAATTACCTGGGATAAATATAATTGCAGGAGCAGGCTTTTGCCTGAATTTATGAGGAAGGATTGTTTAGTTAAATGAGAAGAAATGAGAAGGTTTAATAAGCAGTAACAGGTCCTGCAGGCAGAGTCAGTAGGGGCCAACATCTGGTTGGGTCATCAATATGGCAGTGATTACAGTCTGTAGATTGAGCTGTGTCTCTTCCACCTGCTCTCAAAGGTGGTTATATCAGTAAAAGAATATGTTCTGGTTACTGTTTTTGGAGAGAAGCTACATATCTGATAATTCTACTGTCAGCATGGTGGTAACTGGAGAACAATGAACTATCTGGTATGAAGTCACTCTGTTTCAATATTTTTTGCTTTAAATAAAATAGTTGAGTGCCATTGTCATATTATCGCCTATTGTCACAGTACAGATCAACCATATATTTAATCTTCACAAGTCCATGAACTATATATGCATCTTTTTGTCCATTAATTTAGTAATTTTTATCCAACATATTCATACTGCTACTGAGAAGCAAGCCTTCCTCAAGCATACTCTCCTGATGTCAACTATGTTCTCAAAGTATTTTGTCATCAGGTTTGATAAATTGGGTTAAAAGTACAAACTTCTATAAAACGTAATTTACCAAAATTTGAGAGAAGTAGAATGAAAATATCTTAGTAGTAATATAACATAAACTTTAAATCTGTGATTAATTATTTTTTACAAAAAGCAATCCAGACTCACATGGCATCACTAAGTTTTATTCGCAAATATTTGAAGAAGAGAATACATTGCACAAAAATTTTTACAGAGCAAAAAATTGGAATGCTTCCATACATGTTTTATGAGGAAATATACTTTGATAATAACACTAAATGAGAACAATATCAAGGCTAATTCTTTTATTGAACACTAATGCAGAATAGTAAACAAAATAATAGCAAATCAAACCCAGCAATATATAAAAATGATAATAATAATGAGTTTCTTAAAAGCATGCAAAGTTGGTTTATCCTATGAAGATGAAACAATGTGATTCACCATGTTAATAAAATAAATAAGGAAAATATTATAATCACTCTATACATGTAACAAAAGCACATGATAAAATTCAAAATCTGTTTTTATAAAAAGCATTTAGTAACATTTAAAATTACAAAGGTAATAATCTGATAAAAGAAATCCAACACAAATGACACAATCTTTATATTTAATGGTGAAATATTGAAAGTTTTCCCAATGAGATCAAATTATTGGCAAGGATACTTGTCTCAATACTTCTATTTAATATCTCCTTTAAGTCATAGAGAGTAAAGTAAGAAAATGAAAGTTTTAAAAGTGAAGATTGGAAAAATAAAATATTTAAACTGTTATGAGTAAGATCAAGAAATTTGCAGCATGACATATCTACTACACTCATGGAATCAAAGTAAAATTATTAGAGTCAATAAATGATATCAAGAAACAAAAATATACATTTGATATAGAAGCAAGAGATCATTAGAATAGGAAGTTTAATACAATACTATTATAATAGCAATCAAAACATCAAATATCCATGAATAAATCTAATAAAAGTGTAAAATCCCTATAGAGAAGTCCATAAACTATTACTGAGAAAAATTCAAGACCTAAAAATTGAAAAGATGTACTACATTCATTAACTCTGATATTCACTAATGTAAAGAGATAAATTTGTGTCAAACTGATCTGTAAAATTGTTATTATTCTAATAAACTCTTAGAGTATTTTTGTGATTATAAGATAATTCTAAAAATTTATGGAAATGTGGCACTGCTGTAAAAATAGACCCATCAAAGATAATAGGCAAGAGGAAGGAAAAGGTGAAGTGGAGTAGGTAGGAAATAACCCATTTTCTATTCTACTCTGTGTGACCAGCTTGTTCACATGGCACATAAATATATACTGGTGTGTGTATAGCTTGAAGTAGTCAAAATAATTCATTATTTTTCATTTGTAATCACCAGTTATATAACTTAACAGAAGTTATCTTAACTTAGCATAATCAAAACATAAGTGACAAAATGACAGTTGTTAGATATATAAGTATTTAATATTTGTTGTTGTTCTGTTGCTCAGTAGTGTCCAACTCTTTGTGATCCCATGGAATGCAGCAAGCCAGGCTTCCCTGTCCATCACCAACTCCCAGAGCTTGCACAGACTCATGTTCATCCAGTTGATGATGCCATCCAACCACTTTATCCTCTGTCATCCCCTTCTCCCGCTTTTAGTCTTTACCAGCATCAGGGTCTTTTCCAGTGAGTCAGCACTTCACATCAGGTAGCCAATGTATTGGAGCTTCAGCTTCAGCATCAGTCCTCCCAATGAATATTCAGGATTGATTTACTTTATGATAGACTGGTTGGAGGATTTCCTTGCAGTCCAAGGGACTCTCAAGAGTCTTCTCCAACACCACAGTTCAAAAGCATCAATTCAGAAGATAAATAGATAGATATGTAGTTTTTAAAATTGACGCATTCAACAAGTTCCAAAGAACTAGGGTTCTTTCTTGTTCGAGGTACTTTGGAATGTAAACATATCAATGCCAGCTGAAAAGTAAAGGCAGTAAGTATATAATAGCTTATAGGAGCATCGCATATGACATCATAGAAAGCAGAGTTCTAATATTTGCTTGGACACTTGCTCATTGTAGGTTCTTAAATCACTTAGACTCACTGATTTCCAGTTTGGTAAAGAATCTGCCTGCCAAAGCAGGAGATACAAGAGATGTGGATTCAATCCCTGGCTCAATAAGATCCCCTGGAGTAGGAAATGAAAACCCACTCCAGTATTTCTTGCCTGGAAAATTCCATGGACAGAGAATCCTGGCAAGCTATAGTCCATGGGGACTCAAAGAGTTGGACATGGCTAAGCAGGCACCACATACATAAAGAGAAGAAATACTGTCATGGGTATATAGGGCTGTTCTCAAGAGTAAATGAGAACACAATTCAGACACAGCCATTAACACTGTTATTCACCTACAGTTGGTATTCAATTGCTATTGGGTATTATTATTACTGACATTGAAATGTTCTAGTGAAAGTAAAATAGTGGTTAGTTTGATCTGCTAGCAAGTTTTTTTAAAAACATGACATAGCAGAACCAAGCAAGCTAGTGAAAGAAAGCAGAGTCCAAAGAGATGGCTAGTGGTAGAAAATGGAGGAATTATCAATGTGACAAAGTATGTAAAGAAGTGATGGAGGAAAGAAAATTCAGTTGTAAGGCAAGTGAGGAAGAATATTTCTTATTCTAGAGAAAGTAGGTGATACTTGCTGAGAATCCAAAACAAATAGTTTTAACAAATATAAATTCCATGATATCTAGAGAAAGTTCAGGAGTTCAAAACTGAGGACTCAGATAGCAATTAATTAGAAAGCAAGTGTTTGTGGACAGGTAAGGAGGTGAATCAGAGATTTGAATCTTGGGTGGTTGAGATGGAATAAAAATGGCCATTAAGTTACCTCTCATGCTGAAAGGTGAATGGAGTTTATTGTCTATCCCTTGACTTCAGGCTGATCTTGGGACTATCTATAGAATACATCAGAAGTAACATTACCACAATTCCATACCAAACTTTTTAAATGATTGGAAATGTCTGTTTTTTGCTTCTTAGAATACTCACTCTTAGAAATCTCCTTATAGGAGCCAACTGTCGTATTGAGAGAAAGCACAAGAAACCATGTGGGGAAGTCTGCATGAAGGAGAATCAGGCTCTGGTCAACAAACTTTGGCTTAGCTTCTATCTGAAAACCAGCACCAAATTGTTTGAAAAGTGTAACGCATCTTTGAAATGAAGGTAAAGAATATTCTAGTTCTACCTGAACTGCTCAGGGTATGACACATAAAGCACAAGCAGGTTGTCCCCACCAAGCTCTGTTCCAATAGCAAACTTCAGAATCTATGGCTGATTTTGTTCACTTTAACTTACTAGGTTTAGAATATAAATATAGATAACTGAAACAAGTAGCAAGGGAAAGCTTGAAAGAATCTAATATATAGTGTGCAGTGACTGATTATACATACATTATATATATTTCCCCAGATATTAAAGAAAAACAAAATAGGCAAACAACTGCAACAAAAGCAGAAACAGAGAATGTGGTAAGAAAGGGAGGCAGCAATATACCACTTCAATACCACTATCAATACAATTACTCTATCTGGGAAAAACAAAATATCCAAGACTAAAGGAGGGATCAATAAAAGCTAAATTAAAGGCATTTCTGGGGAGATTGAACATTTAGAGAAAAAAAAATCTAACTTCCACAAATCGGTTTATTTACCTACACCTTCTGTTCACATATAAGGAATGTAAATTACGATTTATGAGAGACAGAAGGTTACTTTACATATCCACAGAAGGCTTCCCTGGAGTCAAACCCGTCTTATGGTAAAATTAAGGGCAAACGCCCTGAAGCATTATCACATAAGTTGGGGCCTGGCCCAAACAATCACATGTACTTACAAACCTTTTACTAATAAATGACAGTAATGCTGAGAGAAAACATCTTTTTTCACTCACCAGTGCACATGGAAAATTTAAGATGATAGCATTCTATTTTCCTTTCTATGAAAGTTTCTTGAAGTGACAAGTATATTCTATAAAAATACATACTTTAAATGCTGTCTTATTTAGAGAGATATCTCTGATATTATTCAAAATAACTCATTTTAAATTTTAATTAACAGCATTTAGTTGAATATTATTTTATATAAACATACAATGCACACATAGTAACATTCATATATATATTTATGGATAATATGTACTTTTAAGAGTATATATAAGTACACATATTTACATATACACTTATTCATATACATATATACACACATAATCTAACATATGTGTTAGAAGTACATCATTGAAGAAAGAATTTAAAGGTAGTTGTAAAAGAGAGAAAAAGAATCTCAGAGTCCAGTTGACATACAGAGTTTGATTTTGCCTGATAAGCAGTTGGAACAATTAAGTCTTTTTAGTGAAGTAACATTTTTTTCTTTCTGATCATATAATGCATGCTAATTTTAGAAAATCTAAAATAAGTTGTTTATTCCATAATTTAATTTCTGTATCCTTCTTGTCTTCAAAATTTTTCAAACTTATTTTCAATTGTTTTATGTTCATCATGATAAAAGAGCTTATAATATTTTAAGGGTGAAAACTTAAGATATATTTGGATAAATGGTACCTGAAATATAAAGTTTGTTACTTATGTTTTAGGCATATGCAAAGATGCTCTACATCATATGATTTCAGGGAAATGAAAATTAAAGCAACAATGAGATAACACTATACATATACTAAAATGACCAAAATCCAGAATAACCAAATCCTGTCAATAATATAGAGCATTGGGAATTCTCATTCATTGCTGGTGGATGCAAAATGGTATAGCTACCTTGGAAGTTAATTTGGAAGTTTCTTGAAAAACTAAACATAATCTTACCATAAGAGCCAGTAATCACACTCCTTTGTATCTAAACAAAGGAACTGAGAATTTATGTTCACACAAAAACCTGCACTGAGATGTTTCTATCAACTTTATTCATAGTTTTCAAACCTTGGAAGCAATCAAGATATTCCTCAGTGGGTGAAAGGATATATAAACTCAGTAGGTGAGTGGTATACTATGCCAAAGCCTTTGACTGTGTGGATCACAATAAACTGTGGAAAATTCTGAAAGAGATGGGAATACCAGACCACCTAACCTGCCTCTTGAGAAATCTGTATGCAGGCCAGGAAGAAACAGTTAGAATTGGACATGGAACAGCAGACTGGTTCCAAATAGGAAAAGGAGTACATCAAGGCTGTATATTGTCACCCTGCTTATTTAGCTTATATGCAGAGCACATCATGAGAAACGCCGGGCTGGAAGAAACACTAGCTGGAATCAAGATTGCCGGGAGAAATATCAATAACCTCAGATATGCAGATGACACCACCTTATGGCAGAAAGTGAAGAGGAGCTAAAAAGCTTCTTGATGAAAGTAAAAGAGGAGAGTGAAAAAGTTGGCTTAAAGCTCAACATTCAGAAAATGAAGATCATGGCATCTGGTCCCATCACTTCATGGGAAATAGATGGAGAAACAGTGGAAACAGTGTCAGACTTTATGTTTTTGGGGCTCCAAAATCACTGCAGATGGTGACTGCAGCCATGAAATTAAAAGACGCTTGCTCCTTGGAAGAAAAGTTATGACTAACCTAGATAGCATATTCAAAAGCAGAGATATTACTTTGCTGACTGAGGTCCGTCTAGTCAAGGCTATGGTTTTTCCAGTAGTCATGTATGGATGTGAGATTTGGACTCTGAAGAAGCCTGAGCGCCAAAGAATTGATGCTTTTGAACTGTGGTGTTGGAGAAGACTCTTAAGAGTCCCTTGGACTGCAAGGAGATCCAACCAGTCCATTCTGAAGGAGATCAACCCTGGGATTTCTTTGGAAGGAATGATGCTAAAGCTGAAACTCCAGTACTTTGGCCACCTCATGCGAAGAGTTGACTCATTGGAAAAGACTTTGATGCTGGGAGGGATTGGGGACAGGAGGAGAAGGGGACAACCGAGGATAAGATGTCTGGATGGCATCACTGACTCGATGGACATGAGTCTGAGTGAACTCCGGGAGCTGGTGATGGACAGGGAGGCCTGGTGTGCTGTGATTCATAGGGTCGCAAAAAGTCGGACACGACTGAGCGATTGAACTGAACTGAACTGAACTGATATACAGACAAGGAAATGTTTCCATCACTGAATAAAATGAGCTATCAAGACTTAAAAAAAAAACATGGAATGACATTAATTTATATGACTAAGTGAAAGAAGTCAATCTAGAAATGCTACATACTGTATGTATATGCCAGTTTGGAAAAGGCAAATGATGGAGACAGGAAAAAATGCAGTTTTTCCCAAAAATTGGGATGGGGAGAAAGGAAGACTGTGTGAAAAGCAAAGGTTTTTTTTCGTTGTTTTTTGTTTTTCTTTTAAGGCAGTGAAGTTATTCTGTATAATACTATAATAAAGAACACTGGTCATTTTACATTTGTCAAACCCATAGAAGTTTCAGTATCAAGGTTGTGCATATGTGCTCAGTCATGCCAGCCCTTGCGCCCCATGGACTATAGCCCACTAGGCTCCTCTGTCCATGGGATTCTCCAAGCAAGAATATTGTAGTGGGTTGTCATTTTCTATTCCAGGGGATCTTCCCAACCAAGGGATTCAATCCATGTCTCTTGTGTCTCCTGCATCGGCAGGTAGATTTTTACCACTGCACCATCTGGGAAACCTCAATACTAGGAGTTAACCCTAATTAAACTATTCATTCAGGGCATTAATGATGTGTCAATGTAGAGTTCATGATTTATAGCAGATGTCTGATCCTGGTGGGGATGTTGACTTGGGGTAGCTATGTATGTGTGAAGGCAGGAAATATAGGAAATCTCTGTACCTTCTCTTCAATACTGTTATGAATTTAAAACTGTTGAAAAAATAGTCAATTAGAAAAAGATAAAACTTGTGAGATTCTAATCATCATAGAAGCTCATTTCAACACAGCAGGAAAATACTGATGGCTCCAAAATGTAGAAGATAGTAATTGAAATAGTAAAAATACATGGAGTCACTGAATATGACAATATAGTAAGACAGTTGATAACAAGAATGGGAATTCATGTTGGAATAAGAAATTCAGTTCAGTTCAGTCGCTCAGTCATGTCCGACTTTTTGCGACCCCATGAACTGCAGCATGCCAGGCCTCCCTGTCCATCACCAACTCCCGAGTTCACCCAAACTCACGTCCATCGAGTTGGTGAAGCCATCCAGCCATCTCATCCTCAGTTGTCCCCTTCTCCTCCAGTCCCCAATCCCTCCCAGCAGCAGAGTCTTTTCCAATGAGTCAACTCTTCACATGAGGTGGCCAAAGTATTGGAGTTTCAGCTTTAGCATCAGTCCTTCCAAAGAACACCCAGGACTGATCTTCCTTAGAATGGACTGGTGGATCTCCTTGCAGTCCAAGGGACTCTCAACAGTCTTCTCCAACACCATAGTTCAAAACATCAATTCTTCGGTGCTCAGCTTTCTTCACAGTCCAGTTCTCATATCCATATGTAATCACTGGAAAAACCATAGCCTTGACTAGATAGACTTTTGTTGGCAAAGTAATGTCTCTGCTTTTGAATATATTATCTAGGTTGGCCATAACTTTTCTTCCAAGGAGTAAGCGTCTTTTAATTTCATGGCTGCAATCACCATCTGCATTGATTTTGGAGCCCCCCAAAATAAAGTCTGACACTGTTTCCACTGTTTCCAGATTAGGACTGTATAATTATAATAAAAACTGTATTCCTAAGAACTAAGAAATAATATTGGAAAATTATGTTTAAATAATTTGTAATTTATTATATCAAAATTTATGTATTATGTGACTCATAGGACCTAGACGTTCCAGAGAGGGGAATAGGCAATTCATAAAAAAAAAAAAAAAAGACAAATAAATCAATAAAATACAAAAACAGATTGAAGAAATTTAGAAAATGATGGTAATATGCAAGTAAAGTGGCATATACTGGACTCCATAGGTTATTTTGGGGAGCTTTGTTCAAATATGATTTTTTCCCTTTAGAAGATCTCACAGAAAGTAGTGATTTCTAACTGGGAAGTTAGGAGAGCATTTCTGGGGAAGTTGAAAGTAATTGGAGATCTCTGAGGAGAGAGAATTGGTTGACGTGTTCAAGTAGGATGCCATTCCAGTTAGAATTATTTCCATGGATGCAAGAGATTTAGATCTGGAAAGAGAAATAGTCACTCTGTTAGAGACAATAACACGCAGGGATAAGAATGCCAGATGGTAAATAAGAAAAAACTGACCATTGAATTTTTATGGAGGAAGAGCAGGGAATTTGTGCATACATATCATTTATTCATTCCACAAATATTCACTGAGTGCTTACTATGTTTTAGGCATGCTGCTGTCAGTAAATAGAGTAGACTAAAGTCTTATCATGGAGCTTTTGTTAGGGAGTGAGAGACAGTAAATAGCATAAATAATCAAAGTCTTTAAAATGTGGTCAGGCTTCCCTCATAGCTCAGTTGGTAAAGAATTTGCCTGTAATGCAAAGGACCTGAGTTCAATTCCTGGGCTGGGAAGATCCACTGGAGAAGGGATAGGCTGCCCACTCCAGTATTCTTGGGCTTCCCTTCTGGCTCAGTTGGTAAAGAATTCTCCTGCAATGCGGGAGACCTGGGTTCAATCCTTGGGTTGGGAAGATCCCCTGAAGAAGGGAAAGGCTGCCTGCTCTAGTATTCTGGGCTGGAGAATTCCATAGACTGTATAGTCCATGGGGTTGCAAAGTGTCAGATATGACTGAGTGACTTTCACTTTCATCTATGGAAAAAGGTAATCAGCACATTAGGAAAGAAGAATCAAGGAACAGGGGAGGGTGTTGTCAGTATGAGCTGCAGTGAAACAAAGATTTCAGGAAGGTGAGAGGACAAACTATGAAGATATCTAGGAAAAGATTAGTCTGATCATATGATGTTCTATACCTGAAGAACACCACTGAGTCCAGGATTCCAATAATGGAGTGAACAGAAAAATAATAGAACATGTTGTCAGAGAAGTCCTGCGTGGAGGGCAAGACTCCACAAGAAACCTAGTAAATCGTTATATGTAAGCAAGGCTTCCCTTGTTCCCTTGAATCCAGAGATGAGAGGTCTTTGGAGGGCTGTGTGTTTCACAGGAATACACTGACTGTCGTATTGATAATAGACTGCACATTTATATATCTCTGAAATGTAATAGTTTCATCTAATCTTAATTATAATATGATATACACTTTTGACTTTTTTGTTTTTAACTAGTCCTGCTTCTCAAAGCACACTGCACAATTCTCTCTCTACCCATGTGCTAATCCTCTAGGAGCCTGGCTTTCATCTAAGTTCGACTCTAACACACCTCTGATGATAACTCACACATTTTCTTCTTATTCATTAGTTGCTTCATGTATGAATTTCCGAAAGTCAATACCTGATTGTCAATAAGAATCTAATATTCATCCAATGGTAATAGAAAATTTAAAATGGTACAATTGGTTCTATGATTTTCTAATGTAGCAAAAGGGCAAATATTTTGTGTTTGCTTTTTCTATTAACTTTAAGGCCTTTTATGCGGGTCCATAGTATTATGTAAATCCAAACCTCCCTCTTAATGCAGGATAGCCTATTTCATCCTATTGAGAAATGTTATCACTTCACTCAGGTAAAGTATAAACACACCCACACTGATTTGTCTTTACCTCTTGACTAGTTCTGTAATGCATAATTACATTACATAAGGACACTTGCTTATTTTACAAGCACATGGAAATGAACAAGTTCTTGCTCTAATGTTTTATACAAAAGGAGCACATATACTGAAAAAAAGAACCAGTAGGAAATCGCTTTCATAAAAATATCATCAGAGAGCCAAGGGCTTTAATGGAACATTCAACTTCTCTGATAAACAAATGTTGTCAAATCAAATATGTAATTTAATAGAAATATGATAGCAAAGACCAACTGCCAAATGAGTCTTAAGGGGAAAATTATTTGACATTTAAGAAAATGCACTTTTTGAAAGTCACTTGTCATGGAGTCACATATTCATTTTTAAGGTAATCACTAGTAAATTATAGTGACCCTGCATCTTGTTATACACTGCTCTTTTCTATAATTGATCATCACTTCTTTTGATATGTATGGAGCTGGACTCTTTATGTATGCAATCCTTGAATGTATAATTCCAGAAATGAATAGTAAAGGAATAGAAGTAGATTCTAATAGAAACATTTTTAAAAGATTCGTTTATTGCAAATATACCACATAAGTGCAAAAGGAATTATGGAAATAATTATTTTTCCATAAACTAGATTCAACAGCTGTGTAAATCTGTGCATTTTACTGTCTATAAGAGACATAATTGCTAAATCAGGTGTCCTATGTCCCAAAGCATTTGAAATGTAAAGAGGATACTCTTTTCAAAAATAGTGGTTAACCATTTTTATTTCATCTATATTTTTTGTATAAATCCTAGAGTTGGGCATAGTAAAGAAAAGAAAAATGATGGGACTTGTTAAAAATTATACTTGAAGATATTGAATAAATGAATAAACAAAGTGCATTCATACATACAATAAACATATATATGTATGAAACATATTCATATAAAATCATATAAGCTCTGCTGGAAAATTTAAAGCCTAGTGTTACTTCCAATATAAATGATACTTATTAAAATTTATTCTTGACTTTCTTTTTTTCTAATTCAGGACATAACACAACTTCCTACTAAAATGAAGGTAAATCAGAAGTTTATTGTTCAGAGACACTAAGCTCTTATTTCCTCTGCTGACACCACCAATATGAATAATGACAGTATCAGTGATGAGGGAGTTTTTGTGATGCAAATCTCTCCACAGGAGAGGACTATAGTCATCATGAGTTTATTTCACAATTCGCCTTCTTTCTCTAGCAAGCCACTATAATGAGATCAACTGTGCCCTTTCTCTGGATTGAAAAGTTAAATTCCTGTGGCTCACAGCAGGACTGATTTGGGTCCTTCAGCCATCACAGGCATCAATTCCTAAGGACTCCAGGTCCATGAAGAGATTTGCATCTCTTATTATGATGGTCAAAATGAGCGGGATGATTCCATTGTGGTTTAGTTCATCTCAAGAATGTAGAAAATCTGCCATTTTGTGTTTGTAGCAGAAAATACAGGTCACATTTCAATATAGCTATAACTACTTCATAATAATCTATTAGATTTTTACATTAACACAATTAGTTCTTTGATTAAGCTGATTTACCTTATCCTTCCCTGATCTGCTCACTCCTCTTTAATTTTCCCATTAGCACTAATCACTTTACATCATTTCTTAAGTATTAATAAACAATAGTTTTCTTAACTTGATTTTTATTTCTTTGAGGCTTGAGGTATCAAAGAGCTTTAGGAGTGTTGAGATCTACAAGATTGGCAAAGTGCTTGGGATATGACAAATGTTCAACAAATCTGCCTCCCACAAAATAATACTGTATCAAGTGTGTATAATGCCATTTGTTAAAAGACTTTTGGTAAAAATGAATTTTCTGTGTATTGTTTTCTGTGACTAATATAAGAAGTAAACTGTATAGTCTTTGCCAATGTCTAAAAGTTCTAACCAAATAGAACTTACTTCTATTCATCCACTGCATAGTAAAACCAATCTATGGACACCAGGTTGTGGTAAATGAAAGTACAGCATTTCTTACGGGGTGCCAAGCAAGAAGAATGGGCTGTTGATGCTCAAAATTCCTAATCTCCCATTGGACTTAAGGCAAAGGTTTTTAAAAAGAACATTTGGAATGAGGATTGCAGCTTGTGCACGTTCTTCTGATTGGTTGGTGGTGAGGTAAGAGGGTGATATTTCTGGAATCCTAACTATCAAGCTTCTGGTTCCAACCTGGTCTACATGCTTGCGACCTGCATGTGCTCCTCATCCTCTACCTGGGTAAGGATCTTAATTTCTGTTGAAAAACCTCAAAGATATGCATCATTTGTTACAGGTGTCCCTTTAGGAGAAATTAAGATTCTATGTTGTCATCGTACTTTTATTTAAGCTATCATTACTTATTTATTTATTGCTTGACTGCTTTCCCTTTATTTCTGTAACCCCACTCTTCCCTGATTAGCAACAGCTTGAGTCTGCTCTTTGGAGCTCAGGTAAGCCCTAGGAGACTAAAGTATTTTCTATAAATGAGAAGCTTGGGAAATAAAGGAATTTTATGAAGCCAGGAGAACCCTGAAAGGCCCTGCTTGGTTTCAACAGGACATGTTGAAAAAAGTTTAAAACAAATACCTAGCTGGATGATTTTCAAGTTCAGCTATTTTTATGAATCAATTTGTGAGATAAGAATTCTATAGAACATACTTCAGGAAACGCTCATCTGAGCATGTTTTAGCGATGTTGTTTTGGATAATATTATACATACAATGAATCACAATATTAAATATTCATTTTTATGGCAATCCACTATGAGAGATGTATTTTAACCATGTTTCTCTATGGGTTGTATACACATACACATACAAAAGATAGAAAAAAGGCTTTATTGGTATCACTAGGCATGATTTACATTTGGCAATTTTGTGTGAAAGTTTGGAAGTGGTTTGTTAACTGAGGTCACCATTTAGAGCACTATAATACTTGATTATGAAGCATGTTGCAGAATTTATTTCAGACACTGAATTTGTCAGTTGGCTATTGCCTATCTTGTTTTTGCTTTTCTTTACTCATTTTTGTCTTTTCTGTATTAAAAAATATTATTCCCAAATGTTCACTTTTATTTTTACTGATTAAATAACATTCTGTTCTATTTAAAGGCTTCCGCCATCCCTTTACTTTGTTCTGCAACAATAAATCTCCAGTAAACACCCTATTCTCAGGGAAAAAAAAAAAAAACACGACATCATCAGGGTTGCTAGTGACAAAGAGAAAACAAATGAACATAAGCAAGCTTAAGCTCGATTAGATCCACAGGGAAAAATCAATGACATGGAAAAGAACAAAGTTACAGAGGAATGAGGTTGCATCTTCCAACTTGTACACAAAGGAGCATAAAAAAGAAGAAACCACAGGATTACAAGACTGAGTTGATGTCAACACATGAAAAGTAAAGCACACAATGAAAGCAATTAACTGGATAATTGGAGCAAAACCAAACAATTTTGCCTCAATTAAACGGTTTACCTCACTTTAAAGTAATTTTTGACTTGAATTATCCAGAAAGGTTTGATAAAATTATTCAATAATCTGTTATCAGAGTGAGTAGGGTACTTTATTGCCTCCAAGTGACTCTCCAGAAATGAAATGACAGATTTCTTTTTTTTTTTTCAAAAAAGGAAGTGACAGATGGGAAACTTTATATTTATGACCATATGGTTGTCATCTTTGTTACTTTATCATTGGCCTGACTATTTCTCAGTCTCTGTCAATGTGCCGTGTACTTCTAGCAATTCATCTTCTGCCCTTTCTATATTAACCAGTTGGGAAATCTGGAGATCTGGATATTCCTAGCAGAGTTCTATAGGATTCAGTTCATGGTTTTTTTGTATTTGAATTCTTTTTTTTTTTCCAACATATCTGGCTATTGGTAATAATGAGACACAACATTTATTGATTTCCTGCTGTGGTTTAGCGTCAATAAGCACTGCTATAATCCATACAGAAACAATCAAGATGATAATTATTGTAATTTTACAGAGAAATGGAGGCTCCAATAACTCAAATAATTTACCAGAGGTCACAAAATTAGGGAGAGGCTAAGCTGAAACCAATTTTAAGTTCAGTCTGACCTTAAAGCACATGGTATTTCTATTGATATTACTTTTATATTAGTTTTTGGATATTGTTAAAAATCTTACTTTGTTCTTTTTCTCATAAGAACAGGTATAGAAAAAGGAAACATTCATTTCATTTTAGGATCAATGGCCATCAAACATTTTTTCCTTTTTTTTTAGTATGCTTGCATTAAAAAGGAAAGGAGCATATTCTTCAACACATTTTTACTTCTCTCCATACAGGAGTCAGAAAGATATTTTAAAAAGGTAAATCAGGTTGTGTCATTACCTCACCTGCTCAGAAGCTTCCAGTGACCCATCACACCTTGACTAATGTCCAAAGCCCGACCATGCCAGGAAACCTGTCACTACCTGACTTTCCTCCAGCCAGTTTGCCCCTCCTCCCCTATTCCAATCTCACACCACCCCCATATGTTCTGGCATTTTTCTTTTCCTCAGACACGTCATGATTTTTCACTTCATAAAACCCCTTTTGATAAGTCATCTCCTTGTTTACTTTTGTCCTCTGTTAAAATTTTATATTTGCCCCTCCTCCCCCCATAACATCTTTCTCAACATAACTTCAGTATTTTCTGTTCACTTTTTCTGCCTTAGTTTTTACTGCATTTATCACTATCTAGTATTAAATTTGGCAACCCACTCCAGTGTTCTTGCCTAGAGAATCCCAGGGATGGTGGAGCTTGGTGGGCTGCCATCTCTGGGGTCGCACAGGGTCAGACATCACTGAAGTGACTTAGCAGCAGCAGCATCAGTGTTAAATTTGGAGAAGGAAAGGCAACCCACTCCAGTGTTCTTGCCTGGAGAATCCCAGGGACGGGGGAGCCTGTTGGGCTGCCGTCTATGGGGTCACACAGAGTCGGACACTACTGAAGCGACTTAGCAGCAGCAGCAGTATTAAATTACATATTCATTTATTTACTCTCATATTTTATGAAACTTTGACATAAAGAAGCTTTTTAATATTGTGGGTTTGGGGTTGTCTCTATTACCATTGGCTCCCCGAATCTAAAGTGTATCTCATATATACTAATTGTTCATAAATACAGAACTCTCTTTCCTTGTATTAAGTATTAATATCACAATGCTTATTTCTCACAAACACTAGACATTCTAATATTATTTTAATACTCCCCACTGGACTATCTTGCACTTCCATGGGAAAGGAACACAGTGTTTTGGAGAACACTAATTTGTACTATTGAAATACTGCATGCTAGTAATTATGTCCTTTTTTTTTTAAATTGAAGTTGGAAACAATTGACAGGTAAACTTAAGTGAACAGAAGAAAATTCAACCATCATCTTTTTTTCCCCCTAACAAAGCTATACAGACAAAAGACTAACGAGTATGGTCCAATGGCCTGCTAAGATTGCACACTAGAAATTGACACATTTATCCAATTAGTCACAAGCTGAGGTGCACCACAGAAACTTTTCTATCAAGAAATGTGTATAAAATTTAGAACATGGAGGACAGAAACATAGATAACTAACTTATCCAGGTAAGTTAATACCAAAGGTAAAGTAAAAAGACAAGTCTTGAGCCAGGCACACCCAGAATTTACTCTGAAACTTAGCAATCAGGTAGACAAGCTACATTTTCCTGCAGAAAGTCAGTGATGAGATGGTAATAGTCCAGTAGTATAACTATAGTGGAACTCCATCCACATGGAAACCTAAGGCCAAGGAGAAGAAATTCTTCTATATTACATTAAGTCATATTTTGTTAATCATTTTGACTCAAGTATCAGACTTCTGCTTGACCAAAGTTGTAGATGCTGCTTCCAGGGAAGGAGTAAGTGTTTTCTCAGGACAGTCCACATGCATGACTAATAACTGCCTTGTGCTGATATTTTTAGAAATGCCAACTCCAATTTGTGCCAATTTGTACTCCACACAAGGCACTAAAATTTGATCTGAAAATTCATTGACTTTTATTATTTCCTAGTGTAAATAAAACTCTATATATTTCTCCAGCATAGATCCTCCAAGGCTATGCAAGTAGGTTGAATGATAATAACATTAGAAATCCAAGATTTCAATATAAGTCAACCTCAATATCAGGTTTCTAGGGAGACATTTTAAAATTACAGTCTTAGTCTGCTAATCTGCCACAATGAAATATTAAAGAATGGGTGATTTAAACAACAGAAATTTATTTCTCCTAGTGGTGCAAGTTGGAAGTCTAAGATCAAAGTGCCTGTAGATTTGGCTTTTCTGGAGTTTTCTTTGCTTGGCTTGTAGATGAATGCCAGCTTATTGTGTCCCAGTGATACTGAACCTGGACTTGGCAATACTTGCTGACACGCAATAAATCCAGTCTACTGACTGAGTTGGGTTGAAGGAAAGTATAGAGTTTATTGCAGGGCACCAAACAAGGAGAAGGGGCAAATAGTGCTCAAGAGACCAAAACTCCCTGAGGCCTTTCAGGGAAGGGCTTTGAAAGTGGTGTGAGGAAGGGGGCTGCAGGATACATGATCAGATTATGCACAATTCTCAGATTGGTGGCCATCAGGGTGAAGTTTTGAGTACCGCCATTCTTCTGGTTTCACCTGGTGGGGTCTACTTGCTTGAGGTCAGCACTTTTCATCTGCTGGGTATCTGATTCTTGAAAAATAACCTGGGAATGTGTCTGGAAGTTCAGTGACTCTGCTATGTGGCTAAATTGTTGCCAGTTTCCTTACCTAACATCTGTCCTTTGTTTCCACATCTTCTCATTTGCTAGTGATAATTCTTGAGTCAGCCTTTGGAAACTCAGGGCAGGCCTGGGACACTAAAGCAAAGGCTTTTCATTTCAAACTACAGGGATGTGGCGGCTGCATACCCTTTCAGTAACATTACCTTTTTATGTGCATGTTTTTTTTTTATAAAGATACGAGTCATATGGAATTAGGATCCTACTGGAATAATTTAACCTTTATTACCTCCTTCAAAGCTCCATCTCCAAATACAGTCATTTTGGGGGTTAGGGCTTCAATATATGAATTTTGAGAGGAACACAATTCAGACTGTAACATAATGTTCACAAATTAAGATACTTTGTAAGTAAAAAAAACAGAATTTTTACATTAAAGTTAAATTTTTTTTTAATTTTATAAATTTCATAACTCCATTGTGGCAGGAGGCGTTGTGAATTTTTGGATGAAATCAGGATCTTCCAGCATTTACCAACTGAATTGTATCTTACTGGAAATGTGTACGTGGTTTAGAATTTTAGAAGTTGTCCTTGTCATTATCAGGATGTAGAAAGCCAAAAAGCTCAATAGAAAAATATCTCATTATGCCAAACTGACTCCAAATCTACCTAATTTTGAATAGAAGTCAAACATCAGTCTTTGAGAAAATTATCTAAGATAAAATGTGTTACCTACAAACCAATGCTTAATGTTTCCAGAGCAAAAGTTCAATAGAAACTGAGGAAGCAGTTGGAAAAACTCTTGATTTAATATTGGCCAAAATGTAATTTTATTGCTGAAGAAAGAAAGAAATTTACCAAAAAAAGAAGATTAAATTCTGTTTAATATGTACTCTGTGATGGCTCGAGTTTGGCAGAGAGGAAGTAACTCCTATCAATCATCAGTATATACTTTGTACTTCATGTAACATATAATTTAATTTAGAGGCTTTATAAGATCCAGGTAAAGCACATGTGGCAAAAAAACTGGTGGTGTTTACTTTATAAGAGGTGAAGACACAGGTGTCAGGTTATTATATACCACTAGGAATGCTGCACTTGATCACTTAGGTCGGGCAATGATGCTTAGTATTAGTATTAAAAGTAACTTTTCATTTATCAATGAAGCATCAAAAAAAAGTCCTGCTGCTGCTAATTACTAATTTCATTTTATTTATTTATTTATTTTTGCCACTTGCTGTTTCCTTGCTCAGTCAGGTCTGACTCTTTGTGACGCCATGGACTGTAGCCTACCAGGCTGCTCTGTCCATGGAATTTTCCAGGCAAGAGTACTGGAGTGGGTTGCCATTTCCTTCTCCAGGGGATCTTCCTGACCCAGGAATTGAACCTGGGTCTCCTGCATTGCAAGCAGATGCTTTACCGTCTGAGCCACCAGGGTAAAAAAATAATTTTTTTTTTTTTACCTCTCTCGTTAAAGTTCCTTAGAAGTGTCTTATTTTTGTGCTTTTTGCTTTATCCTCCCCTTTCATTCTTAGTTTAATTAGCCACTACTGTGTTAGTTATATAGTGCTTTTTAACTGTAAACCAAAAGTTTGATGGGTTAGACAATGCACATTTATTATTTCACAGTGTTTATGATCAGGAGGCACCAAGTATAGGTGTTACTGGCACAAAGTGTCTCATGGTTTTGCAATGAGTGTTGGTGAGGTTTGTGGTCTCATCTAAAAGCTTGAATATGTTAGGATTCACTTACAAGCTTATCATAGGGTTGGTGGCATGATTCAGTTCTTCCCTCAGAGCTAGCTGTTAAGTTCCCTTAGTAGTTTTCCTTTGAGCCTCTCTACAGAACAGCTCACATTTGGCAGCCAGCTTCCTTCAGAAGTGATCGAAGGGATCATGAAAGAGTGTGTTCAAACTGAAGTCACAGAATGCTCAAACCTAAACTCAGAAATGCCATCTTGTCACCTCCTGAATTCATTCAAATTGAATCACTAAACCTAGCCTGTACTCAAAACTAGGTGACCATACAAGACTATGAGTGCTAGGAGGTAGGGAACATTTGGGGATTATTTGAGTGGTTTCTTAACAGAAGCAATTGGTCAATTTACATATTTTTTCTTGAAGTATTGATTATTTACTAGTTCTTATATAGTACTTTTGTTTTCTAATTCATACATTTCTTCTATATAATTTCCTGCCTTCACTTTTCTCTTGTTATTTTTTTTGAATTTTCAGTTGGATGTTTAATTTACATAATTTTATCTTTTATTTTTATGGATATGAATACTCAAAGATTTGAGAATTTCTTCTGCTTACTATTTTAATTTATCCCATATATGTTATCTTATATACCCTTATCCATGTTTCTTCATTATCATCAGTGTATAAAAATCTGCTTCCAGTAAAATTGTTTTTTGCACAATCCCCACCTTGCCTCTGCTCTATTGTAGGCTTATTAAAGTGCCATTCTGGTGTAGCATATTTATTTTATTATTTACATATAAAGTGAAAGTTGTAGAATTCTTTCTCTATTTCAAGTTATAATTGGGAATTTTCAGTCAAGTGACCATATGTTCCATTTTGTCCTAGACAGTCTTGGTCCATTGCTATTCCAGGGTAGCTATTGACAGCACCTCCTTTATGCTAATAAATTATTTTTTTTTTTACATCCAAGAGTATACAATTGTACCAACAATGGATTTTATTTCCCTTCTTGGTGTGTGTGTATGTGTGTGTGTGTTTGTGTGTGTATTTATAAAGAGAGAGAGTCTAATTTATCCAGGTACTATTTTCTTATAAAATTATAGAACCCTCAAAATCTTTGGAAAGTTTTGAAATAAGAAAACTTTCAGGAAATCATTTTCTGAGTAACATTTGATGCCTTTTTAAAGAGAATTAATTAAAATTAATTTAGACTCTTCCCTGATTGAATATTCTTTGTCACTAGTGAGTTTTAACATAAGTGATAGTGTAAGAAGATGAGTGAGGCCATCAAATGAGACTCTGAAAGCCTTGGATTTGAGAAGAACTGATTTTGCCAATATGCTTTTGCCTTTTCAGCTCTGAGAATTAGTTTCCTATGTTATAAAAGTGTAATAACTTCATAGGATTGTTGTGAGAGTTAAATGCCCAGTAGATAACAAAATATTAGTAATGTGCAGTTATTAGCTTTAACTATTAATTATGTTGAATCAAAATCCTTTTTTGGAGCTCCTTGCTTTGAGGGATTTTGGACTTTAATAGAAAGTAATGCTTGCAAATGGAGTTTTGTTCTGTATTAATAGTTTACAATTATAGAGAAATTTTAAAAGGCACAGAAACTACTAGAACATGAAAAATATAAGCATGTATAAAAAGGCATGATAAAATTCATGTTGCATAGAAAAAGGGAATCATTGACAAACATTTTAAAGACATTAAATTAATATAGTAAAATCTAAAATTTAATTAAACAAGTATTGATCCAGTAGGAGAAAATGGGAAAAGTTTTAGCTATAGATTTTGCAAAAGCAAAAAGAAAACAAGACAGAAATTGTAGCACATAACAAATAAACATATAACACTTAAATATTAATAATTAATATCTAGTGTGTAAGTAGAACCATGCTATTTTTCAGCTGTAATACTTATAATATTTAGAGTTAAATAGCAATACTAAAAATATTTTTCTTTTTAGGATGTAGAGAGTAAACCTACTTAAATCCTGGTGACAGTAAAAATAATTACAACTGGTGTGAGAACTATAAACCTTTCAAAAACTTTGATTACTATTATTGACTTCATAATTTAATGTGAAATGAAGTCACTCAGTCATGTCCGACTCTTTGCCACCCCATGGACTGCAGCCTCCTAGGCTCCTCCATCCATGGGATTTTCCAGGCAAGAGTACTGGAGTGGTTTGCCACTTCCTTTTCCAGGGGATCTTCCTGACTCAAGGATTGAACCCGAGTCTCCTGCATTGCAGGTAGATGCTTTACCCTCTAAGCCACGAGGGAAATACTAATTTAATGTGAGGATTTCATCTTAAAACTATAACCAGAAAATATAATTAAAATATATGTGTAAACAGAAATGTTGATCTCCAAGTTATATAATAATGAAATATTTAGGATCCAAATTATCAAAAACAAGAGAATATAAAGTACTATTTTGTTAGAACAATGAAATACAATATAATTCGAGAGTAGTTAAAATTTACTACTGTGGTAAAAGTACTCACAATGTGATTTCAAATGAAATAGAATTATGCATAACTCGATGTGGAGTGAGGTTGAATTTTTAGCAATGTATATGCTAACATTCACATATATTACACTCACATTAAAAAAAAAGACTGAGGGAAATAATATAGTAGAATTATCATAATTGTTATTCTCTTTGACATATTTGTGAAATGATTTTTAAACTGTTTTCTTCCACAATGTTTCCCTATTTCTCCTCAGATGATTCCTTAGGTTCTATATGAGTGCCCTTTCCTTTCTCTTCTTCTTTTAGCTCACCTTTTACTTGTAGGCAAGGCTGCTTATTGGGAGCTTAACCTAGGAAAACTACCAAATTAAGGTTATAAGATGCTAAAATGATTTTCAACTTAAACCAATGGAAAAATTATGAATAGATATATTTCTCTTTCCCAGTTTTTAGGTTTTCTTTGATGGAACAATGAAACTGGGAGAATCTGGTGAGGCAATTCAGACCTATGAATATTTCCTTTCCTATTCTAACTATAAACGTGTCACAGATGATATCATGAATCAGCAGAAAGTGAAAATTCTTGTTTCCTGACTCTTCACAATACCACTTCAAATCACAGTCTTCATGATATCATCTAATGATTACTGAAGACTGATTGCCAGATGACTTCGTGAGGTAGTACTCTTCCAGGAATTAATGTTTTATTTGCATGAAACATCTCATTATAACATCTCCAATATCAGGAGAGGAGTTCTCCTGGATAGGGCAGCTGAGAATTGGAGCTGTCAGTTTTCTCTTAAAACTACTAAAATTATATTATTGATACACTCCATTTTTGTTATCAAAGAAAATTAAAACTCCTACAGTTTACAAAAATTGTATCACATAAAATCAGAATACCAGAGGATGGAGGAGGGGAAAATAAGTCTTTAATAAAAGTGAAAAGTGAAAGTGTTGGTCACTCAGTCATGCTCAGGTCTTTGTGACCCCATGTACAGTAGCCCACCAGGCTCCTCTGGACTGTGAAGAAGGCTGAGCACCGAAGAATTGATGCTTTTGAACTGTGGTGTTGGAGAAGACTCTTGAGAGTCCCTTGGACTGCAGGAGATCCAACCAGTCCATTCTGAAGGAGATCAGCCCTGGGATTTCTTTGGAAGGAATGATGCTAAAGCTGAAACTCCAGTACTTTGGCCACCTCAGGTGAAGAACTGACTCATTGGAAAAGACTCTGATGCTGGGAAGGACTGGGGGCAGGAGGAGAAGGGGACGACAGAGGATGAGATGACTGGATGGCATCACTGACTCGATGGACGTGAGTCTGAGTGAACCAGCAGGAGCTGGTGATGGACAGGGAGGCCTGGCGTGCTGTGATTCATGGGGTCGCAGAGAGTCGAACACGACTGAGTGACTGAACTGAACTGAACTGTCCATGGAATTTTCCAGGCAAAATATTGTAGTGGGTTGCCATTTCCTTCTCCAAGGGATCTTTCTAATCCAGGGATTAAACCTATATCTCTGTGTCTCCTGCATTGCAGGCAGATTCTTTACAATCTGAACCACCAGGGAAGCCCCTTTAAACAAAAGACATAGTCAAAAGAATTTAATCAAAGTCTTTAATCAGTTAAGAGAAAGTTCTAGAGATATACTCTACAAGATTATAGCTATAGTTAACAAAACTGTATTGTACACTTAATTTCTTAAGAGGGTAGATCTCATATTGTGCTATCAAAATAAAATGAATTTAAAATAATAAAACAGAGATAATTATATCATAAATATATAATTTCTGACGGTCTACATAAGATTGTACAGCAAAGTAGTAAGTTAGAGAGACACCCATAATCAAGAGAGAAAAAAAAAAGTCCTAAATTCTTTTCACTTCAAGTTAAATATATTAAAAATCAAATGATTATTTTGTTGGGCAAAATTCTATAATGACTCTCAGCGACCATTGTAGCATCTTCTCCCTCTTGAGTGTTGTTATGAATTTTGTATGTAAGCAGATGAATACCAGATGTTAACTTAGAAATCAGTAGATCAAAAAATGTCACAGAAGACTTGAGGACTTCTTTACCTAAAAATGGTTCAGTTGTAAAAGTTCCACCTGTGAACACAAAAGATGCGGAGGTGTGGGTTCGATCACTGGGTCAGGAAGATCTCCTGGAAGAGGAAGTGGCAACCCAATCCAGTATTCCTGCCTGAAAAACCCCATAGACAAAGAAGCCTAGCAGGCTACAGACCATGGAGTCACAAAGTCTTAGACAAAACTGAGTGACTGAGTACACAATATCTTTACCCAAACAACCACAAAGTCATGTAGTTCCACACAAACAAAGAAACCATCTTTGAGAGCAGCAGGACAGGAGGAGAAATATTAAAAATGAACATTTTTACAATAAGAGAACTAACATTACTTAAAGTGACTATATTGTTTTTTCAACCTAATATTATTGGAGGTAACAGTAATAGCATTCTTATATCTAGAAGGTTGAGACATTTACAGTAATTATAGGTAAAGAGGTGACACTATTTCTGCCACCCTAGTCATAACATTAATAAATATTTGATACAAGCACACACACATATATCTTTACTTAAAAATTAAAAATTTTGTATATTCAAACTTTTAAGTAATCAATTTATGTTTTCACATAAAATAGCACAATGAAAGATCAGTGCCTAGTTGTTTTAAATTCTAATAACTTTTTTTTAAATTTTGAATAACATTTTATTTCATTTGTTCTGATAACATAGTGCAGTCAAAGTGTAAGCAATAATGTAAATATTTTGCCCTATTTAGAAGACACTAATCTGAGCAAGTAACTACTTGAAAATCATGATTACATTACCTGATTATGGGTCATTGATGATACATTTTGTAACTTTCTAATATACTATAGAGAGGACTGAAAAGTCAGTCAAATTTAGTTGTAGTCAGTCTTCAGCCTTTTTTTTTTTTTTTTTAAGTTTTTCCTGAACAGAGGTAGTAAGATGTCTAGTTTCTAATTCCAGTGGTGTCTGGAATGAGCATGGAGTTCTGCAACTCATTAGAGTACTGGACCAGCTTGGGAGATATTTTTTTTTTCTTGTTTCTTGATACTAAGTTCAAGTGTTCATATTTCTCATCTTGTCAGTATTGGCATAATGGTACTTCCAAATTTGGAGTTTTGGAAGGTAACCAGGAAGGTTTTCAATTTCATTAACAATAGAACATTTCACAAATTATCACTGAATAAGAGAGTATTCCATCCATCTTGTTAACCTGAAATGAAGATCTCAATATTTTCATTTTTCTTCTTTTCTTTTTTCCTTTTTTTAGTTTTGGTGTATCTTTGTGAATGCTGAGGAATTCAAGGAAAAATAGGAGCCAGAAAACTCATATTTTTTCCATATCTGATGATTTTTTTATTAAAAAAAGAGAGTAGAATATAAAATCAGACCCTAATATTCTGAAATGAATTTGAGAATAATTAACTTGTGTGACAAAAGTAACTTTTGTGTTGATTCATAATAACTATCCACTATTGTATTTTCAAATCTTAGTCCCAGATAGAATTTATTTCAATCCTTGAAAGATAGAATTGAAGAAAGTATTATTTCACTTATATTCTAAGGATGATTTAATTATTCAATCAGGA
Source organism: Aepyceros melampus (assembly GCA_006408695.1). Classification (NCBI taxonomy): domain Eukaryota; kingdom Metazoa; phylum Chordata; class Mammalia; order Artiodactyla; family Bovidae; genus Aepyceros; species Aepyceros melampus. The sequence continues at coordinate 276,039 of SJXQ01001707.1, forward strand.
AGACCATTGTGTTGAGATATAAGTTTTACACATCTATTTATTAAAAGTTATTTTCCACCTACTTTCCAAATATCCAATTATTTATATAGATAAGAGATTTATATTTTTGAAGTTGCAACTTATACTTTCTTTTTTCTTTTTTTATATAAATTTATTTATTTTAATTGAAGGATGATTACTTTACAATATTGTATTGGTTCTGCCACACATCAACATGAATTTGCCACAGGCGTACATGTGTTCCCCATCCTGAGCCTCCTCCCACCTCCCTCTCTATCCCATCTCTCTGGGTCACCCCAGTGCACCAGCCCCGAGAATCCTGTATCATGCATCAAACCTGGACTAGCGATTCATTTCACATATGATAGTATACATGTTTCAATGCCATTTTTCCAAATCATCCCACCTTCACCCTCTCCCGTAGAGTCCAAAAGACTGTGCTATGCATGTGTCTCTTTTGCTGTCTTACATACAGGCTTATCATTACCATGTTTCTAAATTCCATATATATGCATTAGTATACTGTATTGTGTTTTTCTTTCTGGCTTACTTCACTCTGTATAATAGGCTCCAGTTTCATCCACCTCATTAGAATTGATTCAAATGTATTCTTTTTAATGGCTGAGTTATACTCCATTTTGTATATGTACCACCACTTTCTTATCCATTCATCTGCTGCTGGACATCTAGGTTGTTTCCAGGTCCTGGCTATTATAAACAGTGCTGTGATGAACATTGGGGTACACGTGTCTCTTTCAATTCTGGTTTCCTCGGTGTGTATGCTGGGATTGCTGTGGGATTGCTGGGTCATAAGGCAGTTCTATTTCCAGTTTTTTAAGGAATCTCCGCACTGTTCTCCATAGTGGCTGTACTAGTTTGCATTCCCCTCAACAATGTAAGAGGGTTCCCTTTTCTCCACACCCTCTCCAGCATTTATTGCTTGTAGACTTTTGGATTGCAGCCATTCTGACTGGCATCAAATGGTACCTCATTGTGGTTTTGATTTGCATTTCTCTGTTAATGAGTGATCTTGAGCATCTTTTCATATGTTTGTTAGCCATCTGTATGTCTTCTTTGGAGAAATTGAAAGATTGAAGAATTTTTGCTATTATTTTCTCCCATTCTGAAGGCTGCCTTTTCACCTTGCTTATAGTTTCCTTTGTTGAGCAGAAGCTTTTAATTTTAATTAGGTCCCAGTCATTTATTTTTGCTTTTATTTCCAATATTCTGGGAGGTGGGTCATAGAGGATCCTGCTGTGATAAATGCCGGAGAATGTTTTGCCTATGTTCTCCTCTAGGAGTTTTATAGTTTCTGGTCTTATGTTCAGATCTTTAATCCATTTTGAGTTTATTTTTGTGTGTGGAGTTAGAAAGTATTCTACTTTCATTCTCTTACAAGTGGTTGACCAGTTTCCCCAGGACCACTTGTTAAAGAGAATGTCCTTTCTCCATTGTATATTCTTGCCTCCTTTGTTGAAGATAAGGTATCCATAGGTGCATGGACTTATCTCTGGGCTTTCTATTTTGTTCCATTGATCTATATTTCTGTCTTGTGCCAGTACCAAACTGTCTTGATGACTGTGACTTTTAGGTCACAGTCAGGAAGGTTGATTCCTCCAGTTCTATTCTTTTTTCTCAAGGTTGCTTTGGCTATTTGAGGTTTTTTGTATTTCCATACAATTGTGAAATTATTTGTTCTAGCTCTGAAAAATACCTTTGGTAGCTTGATAGGGATTGCATTGGGTAGTATACTCATTTTCACTTTACTGATTCTTCTGATCCATGAACATGTTATATTTCTCCATCTATTAGTTTCCTCTTTGATTTCTTTCACCAGTGTTTTATCATTTTCTAAATATAGGTCTTTAGTTTCTTTTCGTAGATATATTCCTAAGTATTTTATTATTTTCTTTGCAATGGTGAATGGAATTGTTTCCTTAATTTCTCTTTCTACTTTCTCATTATTAGTGTATAGGAATGCAAGGGATTTCTGTGTGTTGATTTTATATCCTGCAACTTTACTATATTCATTGATTAGCTCTAGTAATTTTCTGGTGGAATCCATGTAGAGGACAGTGAGAGTTTTACTTCTTCTTCTCCCATTTGGATTCCTTTTATTTCTTTTTATGCTCTGATTGCTGTGTCCAAAGTTCAAAAACTATGTTGAATAGTAGTGGTGAAAGTGGGCACACTTGTCTTGTTCCTGACTTTAGGGGAAATGCTTTCAGTTTTTCACTATGGAGGATAATGTTTGCTGTGGGTTTGTCATATATAGTTTTTATTATGTTGAGGTATGTTCCTTCTATTCTTGCTTTCTGGAGAGCTTTTTTTTAATTTTTATCATGATTGGATGTTGAATTTTGTCAAAGGCTTTCTCTGCATCTATTGACATAATCATGTGGCTTTTATTTTTCAATTTGTTAATGTGGTATATTACATTGATTGATTTGTAGATATTGAAGAATCCTTGCATCCCTGGGATAAAGGACAGTTGTTCATGATATATGATCTTTTTAATGTGTTGTTGGATTCTGATTGCTAGAGTTTTGTTAAGGAGTTTTGCATCTATGTTCACGGTGATATTGATCTGTAGTAGTTTTCTTTCTTTCTTTCTTTCTTTTTTGTGGCATCTTTGTCAGGTTTTGGTATATTTTAAAATAAGTTAAATTTATCCATACTTCAATATCAGTTGGTTTCATCATTCAATTCCAATGCACAATTTAATAGCTTAATTGACAAGTGGTTGTTTTTGTATTCAGAATTCATCTCAATAAGTACATTCTAAAAATTGATATATATGTTAAAAATAATAAGAGCCACAAAGATTTTCCTACCACATAGATGACCTGATCCATTCATATGGTCCAAAATGAAATCATTTTGGATCATGTGATCCATTCATTGGCAAAATGAATATTTTGTCCTATTACCATATACAGTGAAAACAATCTGTAAGCATTAATGTATTAAAATTTTCTCAAAGTTTGATTAGATAATTGTGGTATAGATGTGGCTGTTAAAAAGAAGATATACACAAAAGAAGTATGAGTAGAATTCATCTATATATCCATGTTAAATGAAAGAGAATGAATCATATACTGATCAAAAGATGAATAAAGCTTAAAGAAATCAACAAAAAATGTCAACCATAAAAAGTGAAGAAAATGAGTTGGTCTAGATTCTTTCCCCTGTCTCACCACCTGTCATATTCTATTATAATTTTCTATCCCTTAAACATTCTCATATCAGCCTCCATTTATTTTCCATCTATAATTTGCCAATTTTAAGATATCTTGACATTTCCTGTCATGAATGAATTTAGCTTAAGTTTTTAAATTTAGGCTATATATATATATATGAAGTAAATGTTTTTTTGAGAAAAAGACAAAATTTGAACCATATGATTTCTCTAACTTACTAACTAAACACAATTTCTAGGCAAAAGCCCAAAGAGGTGAGACTCAGTTATAAATGCTAATTGTATTTATTAATTGAAGAAACAGAGTTCAGAGTGTATTGAAGCCAAGATGACTAAAATTCACAGGGCAGACACCAAATCGAACACACACACACACACACACACACACACACACACAAAGAGAGAGAGAAAGCACTGAAGTTATACAGTATCCCAAGTATACAGCTGAGTGCACATCAGCACATGTTTATGAGAAAAATAGATCCAGGAAAAGATCACCAGAAGTGATTCAGTTCAGTTCAGTTCAGTTCAGTCACTCAGTCATGTCCGACTCTTGGCGACCCCATGAATCGCAGTATGCCAGGCCTCCTGTCCATCACCAACTCCCGGAGTTCACTCAGACTCACGTCCATTGAGTCCGTGATGCCATCCAGCCATCTCATCCTCGGTCGTGCCCTTCTCCTCCTGCCCCCAATCCCTCCCAGCATCAGGGTCTTTTCCAATGAGTCAACTCTTCGCATGAGGTGGCCAAAGTACTGGAGCTTCAGTTTTAGTATCATTCCTTCCAAAGAAATCCCAGGGTTGATCTCCCTCAGAATGGACTGGTTGGATCTCCTTGCAGTCCAAAGGACTCTCAAGAGTCTTCTCCAACACCACACTTCAAAAGCATCATTTCTGCAGCGCTCAGCCTTCTTCACAGTCCAACTCTCACATCCATACATGACCACAGGAAAAACCATAGCCTTGACTAGACGGACCTTAGTCGGCAAAGTAATGTCTCTGCTTTTGAATATACTATCTAGGTTGGTCATAACTTTTCTTCCAAGGAGTAAGCGTCTTTTAATTTCATGGCTGCAGTCACCATCTGCAGTGATTTTGGAGCCCAAATAACAAAGTCTGACACTGTTTCTACTGTTTCCCCATCTATTTCCCATGAAGTGATGGGGCCAGATGCCATGATCTTCGTTTTCTGAATGTTGAGCTTTAAGCCAACTTTTTCACTCTCCTCTTTCACTTTCAACAAGAGGCTTTTTAGCTCCTCTTCACTTTCTGCCATAAGGGTGGTGTCATCTGCATATCTGAGGTTATTGATATTTCTCCCAGCAATCTTGATTCCAGCTTGTGTTTCTTCCAGTCCAGCGTTTCTCATGACGCACTCTGCATAGAAGTTAAATAAGCAGGGTGACAATATACAGCCTTGACGTACTCCTTTTCCTATTTGGAACCGGTCTGTTGTTCCATGTCCAGTTCTAACTGTTGCTTCCTGACCTCCATACAGATTTCTCAAGAGGCAGGTCAGGTGGTCTGGTATTCCCATCTCTTTCAGAATTTTCCACAGTTGATTGTGATCCACACAGTCAAAGGCTTTGGCATAGTCAATAAAGCAGAAATAGATGTTTTTCTGGAACTCTCTTGCTTTTTCCATGATCCAGTGGATGTTGGCAATTTGATCTCTGGTTCCTCTGCTTTTTCTAAAACCAGCTTGAACATCAGGGAGTTCACGGTTCACGTATTGCTGAAGTCTGGCTTGGAGAATTTGGGGCATTATTTTACTAGATTAGGTAGAATAAACCTAAAAATGATGTGTGGTAAAGAATCATTCATATTCTCTTCAGTCACAATGGAAATATATGCTAACACACACTCTTTTAACTAGAGTCCATAAAAGATTAATCCCTCTTGTAGTGAGGCCAGGTTAGCTCTACAGGGAAGACTATCCAGACTTTCCTAAGAAAGCTTGAAATCAAGGCTCAAAAGGTAGAAACTGTTCCCAAATAACTCAGCTACATTCCAGAGCAAAGAGAAATATTTGTGTTCAGTCACCAGTCATGTCTGACTCTTTGCGACCCCATGGACTGTAGCTGGCCAGACTCCTCTGTCCATGGAATACTCTATCTAAAGTATTCTAAATATAAAGAATACTAGGTTGGGCTGCCATTTCCTACTCTAGGAAATCTTCTTGACCCAGGGATTGAACTGAGACTTCTGTGTTTCCTGCTTGGCAGGCAGATACTTTACCACTGCCCCACCTGGGAAGCCCCAGAAATATTTATAGGAATGCAAAAAATTTCAGCAACCAAACAAATAAAACTGATATTTACTATTTATTAAAAAAAAAAGCTATGCAAAGAAGCAGAAAAATGTAATGCATAATAAGAAGAGCCATCAATCAACTGAACTATATTCCAGTAAGTTACACATGATAGAACTGGCAGAAAAGGACAAGAAATCATACATGGTATGTAGAAAATATGTTCTATATGTTCATAAAGTAGTGTGTAAAGATAACATAGAGAAAAAAGATAAAACAGAGATCCAAAACAAATGCCTAGAGGTGTTCTTTAGATTTAAAATTAAAAGTACACTTAGTTGAATTAGGAGAAGCTTCCCGGTGGCTTGTACATTAAAGGATCCATCTGCAATACAGGAGACCTGAGTTCAGTCCCTGGCTCTGGAAGATCCTCTGGAGAAGGGAATGGCAACCCACTCCAGTATTCTTGCCTGGAGAATTCCATGGACAAGGAGCCTGCTGGGCTACAATTCATGGGATCTCAAAAGAATTGGGATATGACTGAATGATTTCCACTTTCAGTAATATAAAATAAAAAATATTACTTCATTTAAATATATCATAATCAAGAAACTAGAAAATGAGATGTAGATTTTTAAGTGTCTAGAAAGAATCAACAGAGTGCCAGTGAATTATGAGCCATCAAATGGCTCAGTGAAAGTGTAACTCAATTATCAGGGAAAGAGATGGGAAAATCAGAGAAAAATATTTGAAAAAAATAATATAATTTTTTTTCCAAATTTGAGACCAATTATGTTAATAAATCAAATGTTCCAGAAGCTCAGTTAATTTTAAGCATAGTTAAGAAGTAAAAAGCAGTACCTAAGGACATCATAATCATATGGCTTAAAGTCAGTGATAATAGAAAATGTTTTAGAGCTGTGAGAAAAAAAAATAATATTATGTACATAGGAATGGAAATAATAATGAGAGCAGATATATTGTCAACAACTATTCAAATCAGAAAAAGGGAGAAGTATCTTAAAAGTACTGAAAAATTGTCAACCTGAAACATTATTTCAGCAAAATATACTTTGAAATGAAGCTAGAGTAAAGACCTGTGAGATATAAAAATATCATATGATAGATCATCAGTGTCACTATAAGATGTGTTAAAGAAAGTCCTTAAGGCAAAAGAAAAATAATGAGAAATTGAAATGTTAGTCTATAGAAAGAATAAAAACATGAAAATAATCATATACAGTTAAAATGTTTTTTCTATTATTAAAATTACCCCGAATGATAATTGTTTTAAGAAAAATGAATAATAAAGTACTGTGGGATTTATAACATATATAGAGGTAAAATACAAGAACACAATAGCATGATAGGAAGGAGGAAATGAAAGAATACTGTTTTAGATTTTGCATTATGCAGAAAATTGTACAGTCTTATTTGAAGGGAGATTATGAGACATTAAAATGTATACTTTAAATTCTAAAATAACCATTAAAATAGTAAAACAGAGTTATAGATAATATGTCAAAAATGAGGTAAAATAGAATTATTAAAATGAACTTAGTCCAGAAAAAGAGAAAAATGGGAATAAAGTACAGAAAGGAAAAATATATATATATATATAAATGATAGATTTGACTCCATAAACAATTTAATCAAATATAAAGGATCTGTATTCTTAGTCACTCAGTTGTGTCTGACTCTTTGCAACCCCATGGACTGTAGCTTGTCAGGCTCCTTTGTCCATGGAATTCTCTAGGCAGGAATACTGGAGTGCATTGCCATTTCCTTCTCCAATAAAGGATCTAAATACCCTCAATTAAAATTCAGAAACTGTTGAATGGATAAAAAAAGACCCAAATGTATGATGTCTATATGAAACCCACTAAAAATTTAAGACACAGATTAGTAAAAATGAAATGACCAGAAAAATTATTTTTCACAAATGCTAATCATAAGAAACCTGGGCTAATATCAAGTTTCCTTTCTGTATTTTTTCTCCTGATCCTTAGTTAGATCATCTTTATCTCAATTACTCCTGCTGTTTTACCCCTAAAATTCTTTTTGCAAAAAAATTTTAAGATGCATTTTGATCATGTGTGTAGAATTGCTAAGTAAATTCCTGCAAACATAAAAAATATATACTGAGATCTGAGTCTCATAGATTTACATCCTTTCCATTTAAGTCTTTTAGCTCACATTAGTGCCATGTTGGGTAAATATTTATTGAATAATATAAATCCTCTCCAGTATATGTAAGATACAATTTAAAGTTACATATACAACCTTGGGTGATTTATGTCAATGTATGGCAAAAACCACCAAAATATTGTAATTAGCCTCCAATTAAAATAATGAATAAATTAATAAAATAAAGTTAGTAACGACCTAAAGTAGAAGATAATGACATGTTTCTTGAAAGTTTGTATTTAAAAAATGTGATTTCATTCCAAGAAAATATAATCAGTAAAGACTGTAAGTTATAAATTTTGAGCTGGACGATAAAATTTGAGCAGAACATCGACAGAAGAGGAAGAATATTTGAGAAAGAGAAATTGTACTGCTGAAAGTTTTCCAGGCACAGAAATTTTATCCTTAGTTTTTCTTTCTGATTTATTTTTATATCAATGTGGAAATATGAGTAGGTATCTTGATTGGAAGAAAGGGACTGTGTCATGAAGATATAGGAAACAGGATTTTGATATGAATTAAGAAAGAATAAAACTTTAAAGCCAAACAGAAGTGCAAATGCTATTTTAAAAGAAATTGGAAATCATAGGTTTATTTTGGCAAGGAAGTTATAAAATCACAGAGTTGTTTTCACAGGATTAATAAGGAAGTTATGAGATAATTTTTTTTTTGCAATTCTTTTATTAGTCATTCATTTAATTAGGTTACACAATCCTTCTTTAGACACCCTATTTTAAAATAGAATGTTAACTTGAGATAGACTACATGCTTTAAAAAACGTATTATTTTTAAATTATGAAGTTATAAAAGGAAAGAACATTTTTAAAAAGGAAATCTTGGCATATTTTATTTTGAAATAGCCTTTACTTTTCAGAATAGTTTCAGATTAAAAGTGAAATTGAGTTTCCATATACCCCACACCCAGTTTTCACGATTTGTTGTTCAGTTGCTCAGTCGTGTCCAACTCTGTGACCCCATGTATGCCAGGCTTCCCTGTCCTTCGCCATCTCCCAGAACTTGCTCAATAGTTTCAACTATTAACACTTTACAATATTGTGATTCATTTGTTGCAATTAATGAACAAATATTGACACATAATTATTATTATTTTAGTTACTATTTTTTTAATTTTTAAAATTTGTAATTGAAGGATAATTGCTTTACAGTGTGTTGGTTTCTGCTATATATCATTAATTAGCCATAGGCATGCATATGTCCCCTCCGTCTTGAACCTCCCTCCTACCCCTAAACCCTTCCTAGCTCTCTAGGTTGTCACAGAGCACTAGGTTAAGTTCCCTGTGTTATACAGCAAATTTCCACTAGCTATTCTCTTCTCCAGGGGATTTTCCCAACCTAGGGATTAAAACCAGGTCTCCTGCACTGCAGGAAGATTATTTACTGTCTGAACCATCAAATAAGCCATCATATTATATAGTTCAGTTCAGTTCAGTCGCTCAGTCGTGTCCAACTCTTTGCGACTCCATGAATCGCATTACGCCAGGCCTCCCTGTCCATCACCAACTCCCGGAGTTCACTCAGACTCATGTCCATTGAGTCCGTGATGCCATCCACCCGTCTCATCCTCGGTTGTCCCCTTCTCCTCCTGCCCCTAATCCCTCCCAGCATCAGGGTCTTTTCCAATGAGTCAACTCTTCACATAAGGTGGCCAAAGTACTGGAGCTTCAGTTTTAGCATCATTCCTTCCAAAGAAATCCCAGGGTTGATCTCCTTCAGAATGGACTGGTTGGATCTCCTTGCAGTCCAAGGGACTCTCAAGAGTCTTCTCCAACACCACAGTTCAAAAGCATCAATTCTTCTGCACTCAGCCTTCTTCACAGTCCAACTCTCACATCCATACATGACCACAGGAAAAACCATAGCCTTGACTAGACGGACCTTAGTCGGCAAAGTAATGTCTCTGCTTTTGAATATACTATCTAGGTTGGTCATAACTTTTCTTCCAAGGAGTAAGCGCCTTTTAATTTCGTGGCTGCAGTCACCATCTGCAGTGATTTTGGAGCCCCAAAAAATAAAGTCTGACACTGTTTCTACTGTTTCCCCATCTATTTCCCATGAAGTGATGGGACCAGATGCCATGATCTTCGTTTTCTGAATGTTGAGCTTGAAGCCAACTTTTTCACTCTCCTCTTTCACTTTCAACAAGAGGCTTTTTAGCTCCTCTTCACTTTCTGCCATAAGGGTGGTGTCATCTGCATATCTGAGGTTATTGATATTTCTCCCGGCAATCTTGATTCCAGCTTGTGTTTCTTCCAATCCAGCGTTTCTCATGATGTACTCTGTGTATAAGTTAAGTAAGCAGGGTGACAATATACAGCCTTGACGTACTCCTTTTCCTATTTGGAACCAGTCTGTTGTTCCATGTCCAGTTCTAACTGTTGCTTCCTGACAGCGCAGCACGTCATTTTTGATATAGCAATTACAGGCCTCCCCTAGAGGCTCGGTGGGTAAAAAATCTGCCTGCAGTGCTGGAACCACAGGAGATGCGGGTTTGATCCCTGATCAGGAAGATCCCTTGGAGGAGGAAAAGGCAACCTGTCAGGGAATGTTTAATTTTAAGGAATCTTATATGTTGTTTTCTGTTTCTCAAAGGCCCTTTGTTCCCTATCAGCTCCTGGAAAACGGGAATAAGCAGAGCTGCACGCAGTTCTCAGGACTGAGGTCATGAGACAGAGTGCATATGTGGATTCCTTTCAGTAACCTTTTACTTTTCTGTAAAACTACTTAGTCATATTCCTATTTCTCAAGATATGGATTTTCTTCTGGCCCTGTGACATTGTTATTCCCCTAGTTACTGTTATTATGGCCTTATGACAATTGTCATTTCCTTACTTACTGTAGTTATGAGTCTGTTTTCGGTGTTTTTGCTGAACTTTATTTTCTGCCTAAAGCTTCCTTGTATAACAATATATAAGCACACGTTGCCTAAAATAGAGCACCCTCGTTTCACTCAAAACTTGGGTCCCCCGCATCCTTCTTTTCGTCGCTTTCTCTTCATTGACTCTTGTCCCTGGGTCCTGGTCTGCAAAGACAGCAACCCATTCTGGTATTCTCACCTGGAGAATCCCATGGACAGAGGAGCCTGGCTGGCTATAGTCCGTGGGATCATAAAGAGTAGGACATGACTAAAGCACGCCCCCATGCATATGACAATTACCCTTCAGTACTTCAATGAAATAGTTTAAGGAACAGTAACTACCAGTAATCTAGAAAGTTCCATTGTACTTCTATAAAAGTAACGGGAAATACTTTTTTTTTAAATTGGGTCTTATATTCTCTCTGTTTCTGTTCAGTTGCTAAGTTGTGTCCCACTCTTTGTGATCCCATGGACTGACTGCTGCCTTTTCATACTGTTCATGGGGTTTGCCAGGCAAGAATATTGGAGTGGTTGCCATTTTCTTCTCCAACGGACCACATTTTGTCAGAACTCTTCCCTATGACCTGTCTGTTTTGGGCAGCCCGCACGGCATGGCTCGTAGCTTCACAGAGTTATCGCAGGCCGTATAGAATCGCCTGCAATGCGGGAGACATTGTCCTGTCCCTTTGCCAGGACAAGGCTTTAACGTATAAAATAGATAACTAATGAGAAACTACTATGTAGCACAGGAAGCTCTCTACTCAGTGCTCTGTGGTGAGTTAGTTCAGTTCAGTCGCTCAGTCGTGTCCGACCCTTTGCGACCCCAAAGAGGTGGTGACTTAAATGGGAAGGAAATCCAAAAAAGAGGAGATGTGTGCATACATGTGGCTGATTCACTTTGCTGTACAACACAACAGTGAAAAGAAACTAACTATACTCCAATAAAAGAAAGTAAAGAAAAATAATAAGACGGTTCCAATTCTGTTCAAAGGTATTAGAATGAGCACAGCTCAGCTGGAGATACATGAATCTTCTAAAGCCTTATGACGTACTCAAAGCATTATTCATGAGATGAGAAAATGATGAATAAGATGGATGGTAGCTAAGCCTACCGTGGTAATCATTTCACAACACATATCAATCAAAACTGTCATGCTGTTATACCTTAAACTTATACAGTGATGTACGTCAATTGTTTCTCAATAAAGCTGGAAACGTAATAAAATAAATTTTAAAATTAAAAAATGAAAAATTAGGTCTTATTGGAGCCATTTAGATCAGCCCTCTGAGAAGCCTTTTGTCTGCAGGGGGTCTTCCTTCAAACACCAACCTCCCCTCCTGAAGTTTCAGTGTCTCCTCAGTTCCTATGTGCAAAATTCAAAGCGTCTGAGATGGTACACAGAAGTGCTCCTAATCTGAACCTTGTAAATCGCCCTCGCCTTCTCTTATACTCAAACACTTCTTCGCCTTAGGTACGCAGAGTCATTTGTGATTACTTCTGTTCATCTTCTCTGCACACGTTGTTCTTTCCTGACTGCCTGGAAAACTCCCAACACCCTCTAAGAGGTAACCTAAGTGTTAACGTCTCTAAATCGAATCCTATTCAAGATTGAGTACCTCCCCTGAAGGTCTCCTTCTGGACCCTGGACCGGCTTTCCCTGCACTGGGGCCTGGCCCAGCCTGAAGCCCAAAAGTGAGCTGTATGCGCTGTGAATAATTTGTATCATAAATAATTTGTATAATTATTTCATAATCATAATTATGTATCAGACATATTACAAATCATAATTTGTATCGGACACCACTGAGTGACTGAACAAGGACTCACAAGCCAATCTTTGACAGTTGCTATTGCAGGGAATGGCCACAAGACTACAGGCTTTTCTCAAGCCCAGTTGTGAGTACCTGGGAAAGGAAAGCTTTTGAGAGTTTTAATTCAGGGCTGTAATTTAATGTGGAGTGTACCTGAACGAAAACCCAAAAGCTTCTGTGTTTTTCCTGAGTATTCCCTTTTAAATTAACCTCTACTTCTTGTTATAGTAACACTGATAGGCAACGTGTTGTTGGTGGCAGGTGAACGGAATATATTTTCTATTTTGCTGTTATGTTATTTCTGCTTTCTCACCATTGTGCCCTGATTAAATTCTAGAGACATAACTTCAGTTTCTTTTTAATTTGCCGTCTAAGCCACTGGGGAAGCCCCTCATCGCATTAGCAGAACAAAAATAATACCACCAAAGTTAGAAATCTGATTATGAAATAACATGTTCCCAATTATTTGGAAGTAGTTAGGTCTTTCCTTTTGAAAGGAATGACTTTGAAATAACCCAAACTTTGGTCGATCTTGCATTTCTTGTTAAAAGAGCAGAGGTATTTGAAACATTCTTTCCATTTATTTGAACTCTTCTCTGACAAACTAAACCACACAGTTCTTTTGCCCATTAGGCTCAGGCAGTTTGATAAAAGAGAATGAAAAAAACAAGACACCTCAGATGTCTTGCGACAGTCTGGTAAGTGATTTGTCTCACAAGAAACTGCCAGGCTTGAGTTCACTGCTGCTGACGCATAATACACCTCATGAGCATGGAAGGGTCACTGATGTACATACATGTCATTGAGCATAATCTTCTGTCAACCAGAGACCAAGGTTTCAGGAAAAGTGACAGTAAGCTCTCACCTCCCACTCACTCTGAATCTCTGTGACTTCCTAAACTCCTTGAAAGTGAAAGTCACTCAGTCATGTCCAACTCTTTGTGACCCTATGGACTGGACTATACAATCCATGGGATTCTCCAGGCCAGAATACTGGAGTGGGTAGCCTATCCCTTCTCCAGGAGATCTTCCCAACCCAGGAATCAAACCAGGATCTCCTGCATTGCAGGTAGATTCTGAGCTCCTTACTTTAATGAATTCCATCCCCTTGCTTTCCTCCTTGATGACTGATGGTGACAATAGCCCACAGATCAGAAGGTCTGGTCCAATAACTGACTATGGGTTCTTCTCTTCCCTTTCCAGTCCTGTCTTTTCACCTCTTTCTCTTTTCTCTGCTCATTGCTCACCTTTGCCATTATCATTGGGAGGCAGTGGACAGGCATTATCCTTCATCCAAAACAGAACAAGTGAAAATGCCTTGCTATCCCAATAGGAACATTTTAATTTAGACACAAGAGCAGCTCACAGTGAATGTGGACTTGTACGTGTTTCCGCACATTTGTTATTGTTCAGTCACTTGTTCTGATGTGACCAAGTGAGAGTCCATCATACGCGTGGAGCACATCTTGCTGAAGCTTTAATCTGTTGGTGAGGATTTTGCTGTTTATCGTTGTTGCCTCTTGTAGGTGGTGCTGCACTGTTCATTGGGGTGCATGTGTCTTTTGAATAATGGATTTCTCGGGATCTAGGACCAGATGGGGTAATGTTAGATCCTAGACCTAGCCTCTCTCGATAGTTTATTTTCAGGCGTTTGGCGACTGTCAGTTTTCCTTTGTGTTTCAGACTACCTTCCCACCTATTGTGTAGGGGGTTCTTTTTACTCAAGGCTCTCTCCCACATTTATTGTGTGTAGATTCGTGAGGATGCCCAGTCTGAAGGGTGGGTTGGTTTCTGCTTGTCATTTTTGATTAGCATTCCTGCAGCAATTACGGAGGCAGAGCATCTTGGCCTATGGTGGGATTTGGGTTTTCTATTGTTTTGTTTATTCCTTAAAGGGCATGTGGAAAATTTCCCTTTACTTTTGGCTTCCTAAAAGTCTGTGGTGTTTGAAATTTCTTTCTGCAAAGCCCACCCCAGGAAATGGCCTCAGGGTAGCTGTCATTAACAACCTCCCCAGGACATTTTAATGTTGGCTTAAAACTCAACATTCAAAAAACAAAGATTATGATATCCAGTCCCATGACTTCATGGCAAATCGATGGGAAAATAATGGAAACAGTGACAGACTTTATTTTCTTGAGCTCCAAAATCACTGTAGATGATGACTGCAGCCATGAAATTAAAAGACACTTGCTCCTTGGAATAGAAGCTTATTAAAAAGCAGAGACATTACTTTCCTGATAAAGACCATCTCATCAAAGCTATGGTCTTTCCAGCAGTCATGTATGGACGTGAGAGTTGGACCATAAAGAAGGCTGAACGCTGAAGAATTGATGTTTTTGAACTATGGTGTTGGAGAAGACTCTTGAGAGTCCCTTGGACTGCAAAGAGATCCAACCAGTCAATCCTAAAGGAAATCAGTTCTGAATATTCATTGGAATATTGATACTGGACTGATGGACTGATGCATTGGACTGATGCTGAAGCTGAAACTCCAATACTTTGGCCACCTGATGCAAAGAGTTGGCTCATTGGAAAAGACCCTGATGCTGGGAAGGATTGAAGGCAGGAGGAGACGACAAAGGATGAAATGGTTGGATGGCATCACTGACTCAATGGACATGATTTTGAGCAAGCTCCGGGAGATAGTGAAGGACAGGGAGGCCTGGCGTGCTGCAGTCCATGGGGTCGCAGAGTCGGACACAACTTAGCGACTGAACAAGGACATTTGAAGTAGAAGTGCCATTAAGCACAAGTGGTGCTGTTGTCGTTACAGGAAGTCTCCACAAGGTGGCGGCAGTACTTTCCCCTGCTGGCCTCGGGCAGGGGAAAGTGGGCTTCCTGGGCTGTGAATTGGAGTGGAATGTCCCAGAGCAAAATCCTGCAGCCTCGTGTCTCACCGCTTCTTCCCCTAAAGCTCCACACACCCGACCCCCAGACTAATCCCAACCGCGACCACAGCACCCAGCTGAGGGTACTTAGGTGCTAGGAGGCTGCACTCTCAGGAAGAAGGCTTGAGCTGGGAACCCCAGCACAAGGAGATGTGCAGGCTAGGTGCCTATTGCCTCCACGAGCCTCCAGGCTTTGATCCCACTCAGGACTCTGGTCTCAGCCAAGACAAGCCAACAGTTGTGATTTTCAAGGGGCTCAGAAATAATTAATAACTAAAAAGGGGCTCAATGAAGGGCACCTTGCCAGGCTGTCTGGACCCCACCCCAGTCCAGCCTTCGGACTCAAGCCTACTCAGGCTCCTGGGATGCCATAGAAGCCCAAATGAGGGAGGTTGGAAGGAATAAAGTTGGCACTGATTTTCTCCCTTTTCCTTTGATTTCATGCTGGTGCTGTGTAGGAGTAGAGTCAATCTGCCATCCTCTGCTTGTTGCCAGTGTAGGTATGATGTATCCATGGAGTATATCTCGTCTTTTTTGAGTTCTTTTGCCATAGAGGTTATTGCAGAAGGTCGAGCAAAGTGCTGAGCATCTGGTCCTTGTGGGTTATCTATCTCACATACACTGTTCTGTGCATATGAGGAAGGAAGGAAGAAAATAGTCTATGTGGAGTATCTAAGTCTTAGAAGTGCATGTTTCCATGTTTATAGGTGAGAGATAGAGATTTCTGTATGTGGAAGGGAGGAAGGAAGGAAGGAAGCTGATAATCCTTGTGGATTACTATTACAGACACAGATTTCTGTGCCTATATTCGTCCCAACCTCCCAATTTATCCCAGGCACTTCACTTTTTTCTTGAAGGCTTGGTTTGAATTTGAATTCTCAGTCTGTCTTTGGGTTGTAAATTCTTTCTTTTGTTTCACTCTTTTGATTTTGCCTAGAAGGGACATCTTATGTTATTGCCTTCCTTTGGCTGAATTCCTTTAGGGTATGATCCTTCTAGATCTATCCCTGTGCTACCAGTGGCACAACTTCCTCACTTCAGTTTTGGTTTTATGGCTAATAGTCCGTCGTATATGTATAGCACATCTTGTTTAAGCTTAATCTGTCCGTGAAGATTTCGCTGTCTCTCTGTGTCAGCTATTGTGAGCAGTGCTGCAGTGCTAGTTGGGGTGCATGCGTCTTTTTGAATGATGGATTTCTCTGGATCTAGGCCCAGACATGGGAATGTCAGATCCTAGGCCTAGCCACTCTTGATGCTGTATTTTCAGGCATTCAGAGACTGTCCATTATACTGGATGTTGTCAGAGTGCCTTCCCACTTACTGTGTAGGGGCCTTCCCTTTCCTCAGGCTCTCTTGCCTTTAGTGTAGCCTCCTGAGGATGCTCTGATGGGACTTGATTTCTTGTTTTCGTTTTGATTGGCATTCCTGAAGTAAATAGGAATGCTGAGCATCTTGTCCTGTGGTGGGTGTTTAGGTCTTTGTTTTTTCCCTGAACGGTGTGAGAACAGTTTACCTGTGGCAATTGGCTTCCTGAAAGCCGGCTGTATTTTGAATTTATTTCTGCAATTCCTGCCCCAGGACATGTCCTAAAGACAGCTGTCATTCACAGACCCCATCGCTTGAGAAACAGAGGTGCCAGTAAGCGCGGGAGGGGCAGTTGTAGTTACAGAAAGTGTCCACAAGGTGGCAGCACTTCCCCTGGGCCACCCCTGGTTCCTTGGGCAACCAGCGCCTTAGGGCAACTTGGCTTCCTGGGCTGTGAATTGAAGTGGAAGGTGCCTAAACAACACTTTATGGGATTGTGTCTCACTTCTTCCCCCTAAAGCTTCACCCCTCCCCTCCAGACTCATTCCAACCGGGGCCGCAGCACCCTGCTGAGGGGCCTAGAAGGCTGAATTCTCAGGAAGGAAGCCTGAGTTGGGAACCCCAGCACCAGAGGTCCTGGGGGCTAGATAATATTTCCAAGGTCCTGGAAGATAGAGGGTCAGATCTCCAGCCTTTGGGAGCATTACGGACTCTGGTCTCAGTCAGGGAACCAGACAGAAGAGGTTTAAGAGGGGTCTCAATTAAAGGCTCGTTGCTCAGCTATCTCAACTCCACCTCAATCCAGCAATGGGACCCAAGCCTGCTCAGGCTTCAGGGATGGAATAGCAGTGCAAGTCAGGAAGGTTGGATGGAATAAACAAGGCAACGCTTTTATTTTCTTTAATTTCATGCCTATGCTATGTTGGAGTATATTAATTCTGCAGTTTTCTCTTTGTCATTGGTGTACAGCTGCCTGATTCATTTATGAAATATACATACAGCATATCTGTTCTGTACGTGTTCTTCTGCCATAAAGGTTTTTGCAGAGCATAGTCCCCTGTGCTGATCACCAGTTCCTTGTGGAACATCTAGTACAGACACAATTTTCTGTGTATGTGTTATTCCCAACCTCCTAATTAATTCGTTGGCCTTTCCTTTATTTTTTTTTAAATTCTTGTGTTTGAATTCTCAGAATCAATTTGTGTGTTGTAATTTACTTCCTTTGTATCTCTTTTTAAATCTTTCCTAGAAGGGACATCATATACTCTTGTCTTCCCCTGGCTGATTTGGCTTAGAATGTGATCCTCCAGCATCCATTTCTGTGGCTACAAGTGGAATAATTTCATAATTTCAGTGCCAGCTTTTCATTGCTGGATAATAGTCCCTCGTCTATAAGTACCAGGTCTTTTTTGAGCTTTAATCGATCAGTGGACATTTTGCAGGTCTGTGTCTTACTTAGCTCTTGTAAGTTGTGCTGAAGTGAACGTTGAGGTGCATGTGACTTTTTGAATAATGGCTTTCTCAGGATACAGGCTGAGATGTGGGAATGTCAGATCCTAGGGTTAGCTCTCTTGAAAAAAATCTTTTTCTGCCGCGCAGCGGCTGTCAGTTCAGCAGCTGTTACCAGTGTTTATTCTGCTGAACACGTGGGTGGTTCCCCATGCCTCCCTGCTCCCTCCCATATATATTGACTTATGAAAATGGCCTTTCTGATTGGTGTGATTTGATTTCTTATTGTCGTTTTGATTAGATTCCTTCTGCAATAATTAGGGATGCTGAGCATCTTGTCTTGTGGTGGTTAGGGGATTTTTCCTTTCATTTTCTTTTTTTTTTAGGCATGTGTGGAAATTTTACGTTTCAATTGGCATCTTGCAAGTTGGGTGTGTTTGCAGTTTTTTTCTCTAATATTTACCCCAGAACCTGTCTTGGTGCAAGCTGTCATTGAAAGCAGCGCCCCCCCCCGCCCCCCCGCGCCCCCTTGTGAATTGGAGGTGCCAGTAAACGCCGGTACTCTTGCCTGGAAAATCTCATGGACAGAGGAGCCTGGTAGGCTGTAGTCCATGGGGTCGCTAAGAGTTGGATACGACTGAGTGATTTCACTTTCACTTTCCTGCACTGGAGAAGGAAATGGCAACCCACTCCAGTGTTCTTGCCTGGAGAATCCCAAGGACCGGGGAGCCTGGTGGGCTGCCGTCTATGGGGTCGCACAGAGTCGGACACGACTGAAGCGACTTAGCTGCAGCAGCAGCAGTAAACGCCTTTGGTCAAGTTGTAGTTGCAAAAATGTCCACAAGGTGGCAGCCCTTTTCCATGACCACTCCAGCTCCTGGAGCAAACGGAGCATTAGGGAAAGTGGGCTAGGGTTATGAAAGAGAGTGGAATGTACCTGAGCAAACATTTAAGGGGTTATGTCTCACTACTTCTTGCCCCTAAAGCATCACACACACACGGCTTCCAGACTAATCCCAACGGGAGCCACAGCACCTTGCTGACTGTGCTTCAGTCCCTCAGGAGTCTGTACTCTCTGGAAGGAGGCTTGAGCTAGGAGTCTCCAGCACCAGGAGACTGGAGGTTAAGTAACTATTGCCCCCAAGGTCTTTGAGGATCCCACTCGGGTCTGTGGTCCCAACCAGATTACAGCAGACGGTACAGGCTTTAAAATGGCTCAACGAACACCCTGACGGGCTGTCTCAAAAACACAGCAGTCTAGCCTGGAGACCCAAGCCTGCACAGGCTCCAGGATGGATCACACCCCAAGTCAGGGAGATCGGAGGAATAAAGCAGGTATTGCTTTTCTTTTTCTTTAACACCATGCTGCTGATATGTTGGAGTATAGTAGATTTGCAATGCTGTGCTTGTCCTTGGTGTACAGCTACTGATTCAAGTATAACATATCCATGGTTTATCTCTATTGCAGTTTTGAACTGTTTACCATAGAAGGTTGAGAAGAGTGCCAAGCATCAGGTCCTTGTGAATTATACATTTCAGATACACTTTTCTGTGTACATAAAGCAGGAGTTAGGAGATAATTTTTGTGGATTATCTCTTAGAGATACAGACTTCTGTCTTTAGAGATACGGATTGCTGTCTATATATGGAAGGTAGAAAGGAAGAAATGGGATAATCACTGTAGATTCTCTATTACAGTACAGATTTCTTGTGTATATAGGCACGGACATCCTAATTCATTCCTAGGCCATCACTTATATTTCTCTGGAATCCTGCACTTGAATTCTCAGAATTCAAACTCTGAGGATCAGAGTTTGGATCAGACCTGTGGCTACTACTGTCATAATTACCTAATTTCAGTGATGGTTTTTTATGAGTGAGAAATAGTCTACTGTATATATGTACCACAGCTTGTTTCAGCTTTAATCCCTCATTGGAGATTTTGTTGGTAATGTAACTCGGCTATTACAAGCAGTGCCGAAGCTTTGTTGAACTGTCTGTGCCTTTTGATCAATGGTTTTTCAGGATAAAGACCAAGGTGTGGGAATGTCAGATCCTAGTTTTAATCTCTCTGAGAGTTTTTTTTTGCAGGCTTTCAGAAACTGTCCGTTATATTGACTGTTGCCGATGTATATTTCCAGAGACAGCTTAGGGGGATTCTTTTTCCTCCAGGCTCTCTCCCACATTTATGGGTTGTAGATTAGTGATGATGACCACTGTGACCAGTGGGATTTGATTTCCCATTGTCGTTTTGAATGGCACTCCTCTGGCAATTAGGGATCCTTAGTATCTTGTCCTGTTGTGGAGGTTTGATTTTGTTTTGGCTTCCCACCACCCCCACCCCCCACCCCCCGCAAAAAAAGGTTGTCAGGA
>SJXQ01001707.1:297509-347172 GCA_006408695.1 Aepyceros melampus
ATAGTATATTCAAAAGCAGAGACATTACTTTGCCGACTAAGGTCCGTCTAGTCAAGGCTATGGTTTTTCCTGTGGTGGTGTATGAATGTGAGAGTTGGACTATGAAGAAGGCTGAGCGCCGAAGAATTGATGCTTTTGTACTATGGTGTTGGAGAAGACTCTTGAGAGTCCCTTGGACTGCAAGGAGATCCAACCAGTCCATTCTGAAGGAGATCAGCCCTGGGTGTTCCTTGGAAGGAATGATGCTGAAGCTGAAACTCCAGTACTTTGGCCACCTCATGTGAAGGGTTGACTCATTGGAAAAGACTCTGATGCTGGGAGGGATTGGGGGCAGGAGGAGAAGGGGACGACAGAGGATAGATGGCTGGATGGCATCACGGACTCGGTGGACATGAGTCTGAGTGAACTCCAGGAGATGGTGATGGACTGGGAGGCCTGGCGTGCTGCGATTCATGGGGTCGCAAAGAGTTGGACACGACTGAGCGACTGAACTGAACTGAACTGAATCTTTCCCCCTAAAGCATCACACAAACAGCCCGCCCTGGCTAATCTTTCCAGGACCACAATACACTGCTGAGGGTGTTTCGGTGCTAGTGCTAGGAGGCTGCACTCTCAGGAACAAGGCTTGAGCTGAGATCCCCAGCACCAGAAGAGGTTGAGGCTAGCTGAACCTTGCCTTCAAATCCCTTGAGGCCCTTGATGCCATTCAAGACTCTGGTCCCAGCCAGAACTTAGGAAATAGTAAACCTTTAAAAGGGTCAACCAAGGGCACCCCCCCCCAGGCTGTGTCAACCACCCCAGTTCAGCAGTGGGACCCAAGCCTGTCCAGGCTCCAGGGACATGATAGCATCCCAAGTCAGGGAGGTCGGAGATAACAGAGTAGGTGCTGCTTTTCTCTCCTTTTCGTACCATCTTGTTGATCCTGCAGTGCAGTACACTCGATTTGCCATCTTGAGGTTGTGTCAGCGTGCAGCTTCCTGACTCAGGTATACGTATTTATGGGGTGGGTAGCACTTTTTTTTGGCCATAGAAGGATGAGAAAAGTGCTGAACATCAGGTCCTTCTGAATTATCTATCTCAGTGTATACATAGAAAAATCTTAGGAGATAATTGTTGTGGATTATCTCTTAGAGTTACAGATTTCTGTGTATCTGTGCAAGGAAGGAAGTTCCCAAAGACCATGGTCTCAGGCTAATTTCAGGGATTTAATCTGCTGCACCTGGGGTGCAAGAGCTAATTTCTTTCCTTTTCTTCCATCGCATAGCCCCTGGTGTTCTGCTTTGGTTTTGGACACGGCTCTGCTTGTATGCTGCCCTCTGGTGTCTGCTCTCTGCCTAAACAAGAGGGAGTGAAGGCCAAGACTTACTCACTTGCTCAGTCGGCTGGGATATGGTAGCCACAACTGGGACTTACTGGGGAGTGCCTGCAGCTGGGGAGACCTGCTGGATGTTGCTATCATCTGAGGGGGGTCTCACACTCTCCCAGAGGAGTTGACCCTGTATCAAGGGTCCCTAGGAAGAGCCAAGCCGCTTAAGCTCCCAGCAAGTGTTGCAGTGACCTGTGCCCGCTCACAGCTTGGTGGCAGCACCATCTCTGGAGTCAAGCCCGCAGGGGCAGCGTTTTGTCTGCTGCCTCACGTGTTCTCCCTGGCTTTGGCAGTGGCTAGTGGCTTACATCGTCCCCTCTGGAATCATAAACTGAAGTCCTTACATAAGCATAAGGTGAGTGATAGCTAATGTAAAATTAACAATGTGCTATTATTCTTCGCAAGAGTTGGACACGACTGAGCAACTTTCACTTCGTGATGATCATGATTATTCTTCCTGTTTGATAACTTTGCTTTCAAAGAATTACATTACCATACATGGTGCCCTTCTTACTCTCGTTTAACTGGAGAAACTGCATTTCAGTCTATCATCACAAATAAGCAGGGTTCTTTAAATATAATATTGCTGGTATTATATTATGAATATGACTGTAATACTATATGCCAAGAACATTTATGATTCATTCATTAAAGTATAGGCTAGGTTATGTGAAGAAATCATACGGTTTACTTTAGGCTACCATAAAGCTATCATATTTCTGCTTCTTCATTATCAATGCATGAATCATTATACCTGTAATGATATAAATAAAATTTTCTTTTTTGTATCATTTTTTCATTTTTGATGTCTAGCATTGGTAATACATATAATACCTACAGTATTTTGTTCAGTTCAGTTCAGTCGCTCAATCGTGTCCGACTCTTTGCAACCCCATGAATCGCAGCACGCCAGGCCTCCCTGTCCATCACCAACTCCCGGAGTTCACTCAGACTCACGTCCATTCAGTCCGTGATGCCATCCAGCCATCTTATCCTTGGTCGTCCCCTTCTCCTCCTGCCCTCAATCCCTCCCAGCTCAGGGTCCTTTCCAATGAGTCAGTTCTTCGCATAAGGTGACCAAAGTACTGGAGCTTCAGCTTTAGCATCATTCCTTCCAAAGAAATCCCAGGGTTGATCTCCTTCAGAATGGACTGGTTGGATCTCCTTGCAGTCCAAGGGACTCTCAAGAGTCTTCTCCAACACCACAGGTCACAAGCAGCAATTCTTCTGCGCTCAGCCTTCTTCACAGTCCAACTCTCACATCCATACATGACCACAGGAAAAACCATAGCCTTGACTAGACGGACCTTAGTTGGCAAAGTAATGTCTCTGCTTTTGAATATACTATCTAGGTTGGTCATAACTTTTCTTCCAAGGAGTAAGCGTCTTTTAATTTCATGGCTGCAGTCACCATCTGCAGTGATTTTGGAGCCCAAAAAAATAAAAAGATAATATTGATGTTTGTACTGACAGACCATCTTGTAAACAGATGATATAAACTTGAAGTATTGATAAATACAGTGTGGCAGCTCACTCCAGTTTTCTTACCTGGAAAATTCCATGAACAGAAAAGCCTGGCAGACTGCAGTCCATGGGATAGCAAAGAGTTGGACACAACTGAGTGACTAAGCATGCCTGAGATAGCACCCATCCACAAAATATACATAAATCTATCTATAACAACAGCAACTGACGGGCCATCTTATACACAGATGACGTAAACTGAGAGTATTGGTAAATACAGTATAATACCATAAATGTGTTTCCTCTTCCTTATGCTTTTAAAAGTTCTTTCTCTAGCTTACTTTATTGTAAGAATATAGTGTACAGCAAATATAACGCAAAAAATGTTTTAATAGTCATTTATGTTATCTTTAAGGTTTCCGGTCAGCAATAGGCTAATAGTAGTTAAGTTGTACGGGATTCAAAAGTTATACACAGACTTTCAACTGTGCAAGAGTCAAATGTATATTAAAATTCAAGAAGATACCATTTAGAAAGAGAGAACAATGAATGCAAAGGTCCTGAAGTAGGAGCGCCCTGGGCATGTTTGGTGAAAAAAGATGGCCGGAACATGGTGATCAAGAGAAAGAAGGGTGGTAGTAGATGAAGCTGGAGAGGTGAGGAAGAGCCAGAACCTGTAGGAACTGGTTCTCAGTACTCATTGCTCATTAGAGTCGGTAGAAGTGCTTTAAAAAATACACATGTCTAGGTCCCCTCTCTTCAAGAAACTGATTTAATTAGACTTAGGTGGGACTCAGATAAAGGTGTTGTGAAAACATCTTTGGGGATACCAATGGACATCCAAGGTTTGGACTTTCTAATGTTGAGACTTTCAGAGAAATTGGAGTAGGAAGACACACGTGAAAGACTGTGTGTAGAAACAGAGAATTAATGAAGGCTAACCCTGGTGAGCTGAAGACTCACGTCCAAAGAACTGCTCTTTCAAGAACATTCCCCCACAGAAAACTCTGAGCAGTCTTAATTGCTAGACCTCCTGAGAACATAAAAGCATCCTCTGCCAAGAAAACTTAACCCAAGGGACACCAACTAATAAAATATCAAGACAATCCATCTTTCAAGTAAGCTAATGTGTATTGAATTTCTAACATGTGTCAGACACTTCTTTATAGGATCTCATTTTATCTTCACAACAATTTCATTTTACCTACAAAGTAGATCCATCTTAAAGATGATAATACTCATCTTGGAGAGATTAAGTGTCTTACATAATGCCACACGTTAAGTGGCAGAGCGGAACTGTGAACTCATGTCTCTCTGATTCCAAAAGTTCTGTGATTGTCACCCTGTGCTGTATGCAAGATCTAGTTTGCTAAGGTTACAAAGCCTTCAGTTCAGTTCGGTTCAGCTCAGTTGCTCAGTCATGCCCGACTCTTTGCGACCCTATGAATCGCAGCACGGCAGGCCTCCCTGTCCATCACCAACTCCCGGAGTTCACTCAGACTCACGTCCATCAAGTCAGTGATGCCATCTTAGCTGAAAGCAAAAGTGGAGATCTAAAGAGCCTCGTAATGAAAGTGAAAGAGGAGAGTGAAAAAGCTGGCTTAAAATTCAACATCTGATTCAAAAGTTATACACAGACTTTCAACTGTGCAAGAGTCAAATGTATATTAAAATTCAAGAAGATACCATTTAGAAAGAGAGAACAATGAATGCAAAGGTCCTGAAGTAGGAGCGCCCTGGGCATGTTTGGTGAACAAAAGATGGCCGGAACATGGTGATCAAGAGAAAGAAGGGTGGTAGTAGATGAAGCTGGAGAGGTGAGGAAGAGCCAGAACCTGTAGGAACTGGTTCTCAGTACTCATTGCTCATTAGAGTCGGTAGAAGTGCTTTAAAAAATACACATGTCTAGGTCCCCTCTCTTCAAGAAACTGATTTAATTAGACTTAGGTGGGACTCAGATAAAGGTGTTGTGAAAACATCTTTGGGGATACCAATGGACATCCAAGGTTTGGACTTTCTAATGTTGAGACTTTCAGAGAAATTGGAGTAGGAAGACACACGTGAAAGACTGTGTGTAGAAACAGAGAATTAATGAAGGCTAACCCTGGTGAGCTGAAGACTCACGTCCAAAGAACTGCTCTTTCAAGAACATTCCCCCACAGAAAACTCTGAGCAGTCTTAATTGCTAGACCTCCTGAGAACATAAAAGCATCCTCTGCCAAGAAAACTTAACCCAAGGGACACCAACTAATAAAATATCAAGACAATCCATCTTTCAAGTAAGCTAATGTGTATTGAATTTCTAACATGTGTCAGACACTTCTTTATAGGATCTCATTTTATCTTCACAACAATTTCATTTTACCTACAAAGTAGATCCATCTTAAAGATGATAATACTCATCTTGGAGAGATTAAGTGTCTTACATAATGCCACACGTTAAGTGGCAGAGCGGAACTGTGAACTCATGTCTCTCTGATTCCAAAAGTTCTGTGATTGTCACCCTGTGCTGTATGCAAGATCTAGTTTGCTAAGGTTACAAAGCCTTCAGTTCAGTTCGGTTCAGCTCAGTTGCTCAGTCATGCCCGACTCTTTGCACCCTATGAATCGCAGCACGGCAGGCCTCCCTGTCCATCACCAACTCCCGGAGTTCACTCAGACTCACGTCCATCAAGTCAGTGATGCCATCTTAGCTGAAAGCAAAAGTGGAGATCTAAAGAGCCTCGTAATGAAAGTGAAAGAGGAGAGTGAAAAAGCTGGCTTAAAATTCAACATCCAGAAAACTAAGATCATGGCATCTGGTCCCATCACTTCATGGCAAATAGATGGGGAAACAATGGAAACAGTGACAGACTTCATTTTGGGGGGCTCCAAAATCACTGCAGATGGTAACTGCAGCCATGAAATTAAAAGATGCTTGCTCCTCGGAAGAAAAGTTATGACCAACCCAGACAGCATATTAAAAAGCAGAGACATTACTTTGCCAACAAAGGTCTGTCTAGTCAAAGCTATGGTTTTTGCCAGTAGTCATGTATGGATGTGAAAGTTGGACTATAGAGAAAGCTGAGCACTGAAAAAATGATGCTTTTGAACTGTGGTGTTGGAGGAGACTCTTGAGAGTCCCTTGGACTGCAAGGAGATCCAACCAGTCCATCCTAAAGGAAATCAGTCCTGAATATTCATTGGAAGGACCTATATTCCAATACTTTGGCCACCTGATGTAAAGAATTGACTCATTTGAAAAGACCCTGATGCTGGGAAAGATTGAAGGCAGGAGGAGAAGGGGATGACAGAGGATGAGATGGTTGGATGGCATCACCAACTCAATGGACGTGAGTCTGAGTGAACTCCGGGAGCTGGTGATGGACAGGGAGGCCTGGCGTGCTGCAGTCCATGGGGTCGCAAAGAGTCAGACACAACTGAGCGACTGAACTAAAGGTTACAAAATGGTCAATCTTATTTTTTTCAAAACACTGCTTCTCCAGGAAAATTCTCTTGAGTTTCTTATGAAATACCTCCAGATATAGAATGAATCTAAGACACTCTTGATAAGTGATCATTGTGATAGTCATTACCCAACTATCTGTACCTCCCCATGTAGTGACAGAAAATGCAATCTGCCAAGTGACAAGTTCTGGCCAATGAATGGGAATGAGTGAGAACAATTTCTATCATTTCTAGGGTAGAGCACATAATTTCTCCCTATACCACATCTGCTAGCAATCTTTCAAATAGCAGCTGTTCCATCAGCCAATTCACAGGAGAACTGTGATGGACAAGTAGTAAGAGCAAAAAAAATAAAGGAATTTTTGGTTTTTTATCAGTGACTGAGTTCTGTGGTATTGTTATACAGCATAGCACACCTTATCATTTATCCTGATACAAATTTGATCCTCTATCTGTGTTTTATACAGATGACAAATTACCAGTTCTTTTTATGTAAGACACATACTCTAAAGCATGTGTGTGTGTTTTATTTTTTTTTGCCAAATCTACATGAAGTTTGAAACTCCAAGTCCTTTAGTGGAAAGCATTCCTTGAGATATTTTTTCAGTATTAAAAAATCAGTTGTCAAGGCAGTTGAGTAGAAGATTAATAAAAGCCACATTCAGATCACAAATCCTTCCTTGGACAGAAAACACACATATGAACCAAACAAAGGTAAAAGGAAAGTCTCCAAAAGAAGAACCTACACGTATTAATGTTCCAATGGGAGAACTACATCAATTTATTCAGCAAATATTAACACAGTTACTGGATTTCAGGTATTGTTCAGAGTTACAGAGATAGAATAGTGGACAGAATAGACAAAGATTCTTCTTTTCATGGTGTTCATGTTACAGTGGAGTGAGGGAAGATAATGGCATGGATTCGAAAACATTTAATTGTGCCAGTATAAACTCTCCTTATTTCTCACATGATCTGAATAAATGAGAAATGTAGAAAGCCAACAACTGCATTCTTGCCTCAACATTTAGGGTTAAGTATGAAGCAATATGTGTGGTAATGTAACCTACATCGTTTGGGGCCCTGAGATGCAGGTCATTAATTTGTCTTAAAGTCTTAAATACAGGTTTTTTATTTCCCTTCACAGGAAACAACAGTTCTTTCTTCTTCTAGCTGCACCTGGCCATTCTCCTGAGAAAGAAGTAGAATTCATGTTTTCATCCTACATCTGGCATCTAGGGCTGCCTTCATCCCCTTGGGAACCTCTCAAGATACAAGAGTACGATTTAAGAGGCGATTCTTCCATGAGAATCTACTATGGGTTCCCTCTAGTGTATTTTTAATCTAAGTTATAATGTTGTTCATTGCTGATTGTCTATTCCTTATTTCTTCCTGTTGCTGTCGTTCACTCCCCAACAACAACGTCTGACTCTTTGTGACCACATGGACTGCAGCTCACCAAGGTTTCCTGTCTCTTACCATCTCCCAAAGTTTCCCAAGTTCATGTCCATTGACTAGGTGATGCCATCGGACCATTTCATCCTCTGTTGCCCTCTTCTCCTTTTGCATTCAGTCTTTCCCAGGATCAGGTTCTTTCCCAGTGAGTTGGCTGTTCACATCAGGTGGCCAAAGTATTGGAGCTTCAGCTTCAGCATCAGTTCTTCCAATGAGAATTCAGGATTGATTTTCTTTACATTTGACTGGTTTGATCTCCTTGCTGTCCAGGGGACTCTCAAAAGTCTTCTCCAACACCAGTTTGAAAGCATCAACTCTTCAGTGCTCTGCCATCTTTATTGTCCTGCTCTCATATCCATACATGACTACTGAAAGGACCATAGACTTGAATTTATGGACCTTTGTTGGAAAAGTGATCTTTGCTTTTTAACACACTGCCTAGGTTTGTGATAGTGTTCCTGTCAAGAAGAATCATCTTCTAATTTCATGGCTGCAGTCACCATTTGCATGATTTTAGAGCCCAAGAAAAGGAAATCTGTCACTGCTTCCATCTTTTCCCCTTCTGTCTGCCATGATGTGATAGGACCAAATGTGTGATCTTAGTTTTCTTAATATTTAGTTTTAAGCCACCTTTTTCACTCTCCTCCTTCACCCTCATCAAGAATCTCTTTAGTTCCTCTTAATTTTCTGCCATTAGAGTGGTATCACCCACATATCTGAGGTTGTTGATATTTCTCCCAGAAGTCTTGATTCCATCTTTTAATAACTTATTTCTTCTAGGCCCTTGTTAAACATTTCTCCTATCTTTTCATTTTGTTTAACTTACTGTGTGGTCTCCTTTCTGCAGGCTGGAAAGCTCATAGTTTCTCTTCTGTGTGGGGTTTGCCCCCCATAGGTAGGGTTGGACTAGTGCATTTTGAACAATACTCTTTGGGGGAACTTGTGTCTGTATTCTGGTGGATAGAGTTGGATCTTGCCTCTCTGAAAGTCAATGTTGTGTCCAGTAATGTGTTTTGGGTTGTCTATGCGCTTGGTATTGCTCTGGGCAGTCTGTCTGCTAATGGGCAGGGTTGTGTTCCTGTTTTGCTGACAGTTCGGCATCAGGCATCTGGCCCTGAAGCTTGCTGGACTTTGGGTGGCATCTGGTCTTACTGCTGAGATGGAGGCCTTTAGGACAGCTCTTGCCAATTAATGCTCTATGGGATTGGGAGTTCTCTGGTAGTTCAAAGTCCTGAACTTGGGTTCCCTCACCTTGGTTGTTGAGGCTCAACCCCTTACTGTAGCACTAAGACTTCACAGGCCATACAGCACAGAAGTTAAAACTCAAAGACTAATGGTGAAAGCAACGTTCAACAGCCAAGAACACCCAAAGAAACTCAATGCCTACAAAGAGAAGAGTGAAAAAGGAAAAAAGGATAAAAATGGAGTCAAAAAAGAAGAAAGCACTCAAGCCAATAAACAAAGCCATAAAGATGAAAACTAAAAACTGAACTAGAAAAAATACAAAATCAAAAACACAGGGAAAAATGCAATATAACTAAAGAGTACTGTAAAACGAAGGGAAAATGAATATCTAAAAATAAGATTTTTTAAAAAGCAATAAGTAGTTTACAAAAAATAAAAATTAAAGGAATAATAAAGGATAATATTAGAACAATATGTAAAAGAAAAAAATAGAAAATATACAGAGAGATAGTAGAAGAATGTCCTCATGATTCCTCCATTTTCCATGTCATACAGTGTGCTCCAGACAAACTGCCTACTCAGAAAGTCTTCCAATATTTTAGGAAGATCTCTGGACCCATTGTTGGCTGTGTGGGGTCAGCTCACACTCAGATCTTGTCTTACTCCAGCTTGAACTTGCTCCCAAAGTCCACAATTGCCCCTAAAGTCTCAGGCTAATTGCAGAGATTTAAGCTGCTGCACCTGCAGCAGCAGGTGCTAATTCCCTTCCTCTTCTTTAATCACACAGCCCCTGGATTTCTGCTTTTGGGCCAGACTCGGCTTGTAGACCACACTCTGGTGTCTGTTCCCCACCCATTCAAGAGCAGGCGAAGGCTGAGGCTTATTAGGGCTCACTTGCTCAGTCAGGCCAGAGAAAGGGCAGGGTATGGCAGCCACAATTGGGATGTATCGGGGAGTGCCTATGGTGGTAGAGACCTGCTAGATGTTGTTACAGTCTGAGGTGGGCTGTGCAGTCTCTTAGAGGAATTGGCCCTGGATCATGAGTCCCTTGGAAGAGCTTGAAAGAAGGTCAGCAGTGGCCTGCTGCAGGGTTGGGGGCACTGAGTGTAACAGTGTGTGCATGGGACCTTTTGAAGGAGGTTGCCATTATCTTCATTACCTCCACCATAGTTTGGCCTCAGGTCAAACAACAGAGAGGGAACACAGCCCTGCCCTTCAACAGAAAACTGGATAAAAGATTTACTGAGCATGGCCCTGCCCATCAGAACAAGACCCAGTTTCCCCTTCAGTCAGTCTCTCCCATCAGGAAGCTTCCATAAGTCTCTTATCCTTTTCCATCAGAGGGAAGACAGACTGAAAACCACAGTCACAGAAAGCTAACCAATCTGATCAATGGGCCACAGCCTTGTCTAATCCAATGAAACTATGAGCCATGCTGTGTAGGGCCACCCAAGATGGATGGGTCATGGTGGAGAGTTCCAACAAACCATGGCCCACTGGAGAAGGGAACGGCAAACCTCTTCAGTATTCTTGCCTTGAGAACCCCATGAACAGTATGAAAAGGCAAAAAGATAGGACACTGAAAGATGAACTCCCCAGGTTGGTAGGTGCCCAATATGCACTGGAGATCAGTGGAGAACTAACTCCAGAAAGAATGAAGAGATGGAGCCAAAGCAAAAACAATACCCAGTTGTGGATGTGACTGGTGATGGAAGTAAAGTACAATGCTGTAAAGCAATATTGCATAGGAACCTTGAATGTTAGGTCCATGAATCAAGGTAAATTGGAAGTAGTCAAACAGGAGATAGCAAGAGTGAACATCGACATTTTAGGAATTAGCAAACTGAAATGGACTGGAATGGGTGAATGTAATTTAGATGACCATTATATCTACTACTGTGGGCAAGAATCCATTAGAAAAAATGGAGTAGCCATCATAATCAAGAAAAGAGTCTGAAATGCAGTACTTGGATGCAAGCTCAAAAACGACAGAATGATCTCTGTTCATTTCCAAGGCAAACCATTCAATATCACGGTAATCCAAGCCTATGTCCCAACCAATAATGCTAAAGAAGCTGAAGTTGAACGGTTCTATGAAAACCTACAAGACCATCTAGAAAAAAGATATCATTTTCATTATAGGGGTCTGGAATACAAAAGTGGGAAGTCAAGAAATACCTGGAGTAACAGGCAAATATGGCCTTGGAGTACAGAATGAAGCAGGACAAAGGCTAACAGAGTTTTGCCAAGAGAATGCACTGGTCATAGCAAACACCCTCTTCCAACAACACAAGAGATGACTCTACAAATGGACATTACAAAATGGTCAATACTGAAATCAGATTGATTATATTCTTTGCAGCCAGAGATGAATACAGTCAGCAAAAACAAAACAGGGAGCTGACTGTGGCTCAGATCATGAACTCCTTATTGCCAAAATCAGACTTAAATTGAAGAAAGTAGGGAAAACCACTAGACCATTCAGGTAGGACCTATATCAAATCTCTTACGACTATACAGTGGAAGTGACAAATAGATTCAAGGGATTAGGTCTGATAGGCAGAGTGCCTGAAGAACTATGGATGGAGGTTCATGACATTGTACAGGAGACAGTGATCAAGATCATCTCCAAGAAAAAGCAAACAAAAAGGCAAAATGGTTGTCTGAGGAGGCCTTACAAATAGCTGAGAAGAGAAGTGAAAGGCAAAGGAGAAAAGGAAAGATATACCCATTTGAATGTAGAGTTCCAAAGAGCAGCTTGGAGAGATAAGAAAGTCTTCCTCAGTGATCAATGCAAAGAAATAAAGGAAAACAATAAAATGGGACAGACTAGAGATCTCTTCAAGAAAATTAGAGGTACCAAGGGAACATTTCATGGAAAGATGGGCACAATAAAGGACAGAAATGGTATGGACCTAACAGAAGCAGAAGGTACAAAGAAGAGGTGGCAAGAATACACAGAAGAACTATACAAAAATGATCTTCATGACCCAGATAATCATGATGGTGTGATCATTCACCTAGAGCCAGTCATCCTGGAATGTGAAGTCAAGTGGGCCTTAGGAAGCATCACTACACACAAAGGTAGTGGAGGTGATGGAATTCCAGTTGAGCTGTTTCAAATCCTAAAAGATGATGCTGTGAAAGTGCTGCACTCAATATGCCAGCAAATTTGGAAAACTCAGCAATGGCCACAGGACTGGAAAAGGGCAGTTTTCATTCCAATCCCAAAGAAAGGCAATACCAAAGAATGCTTAAACTACTGCACAATTGCACTCATCTCACACGCGAGCAAAGTAATGCTCAAAATTCTCCAAGCCAGGCTTCAACAGTATGTGAACTTCCAGATGTTCAAGCTGGATTTAGAAAAGGTAGAGGAACAAGAGATAAAATTGCCAACATCTGTTGGCTCACTGAAAAAGCAAGAGAGTTCCAGAAAAACATCTCTGTCTGCTTTATTGACTACACCAAAGCCTTTGACTGTGTGGATCACAGCAAACTGTGGAAAATTCTTAAAATATGGGAATACCAGACCACCTGACCTGCCTCCAGAGAAATCTGTATGAAGGTCAAGAAGCAACAGTTAGACCTGGATGTGGAACAAAGACTGGTTCCAAATCAGGAAAGGAGTACATCAAGGCTGTATATTGTCACCCTGCTTATTAACTTATATGCAGAGTACATCATGTGAAATGCTGGACTGGATGAAACACAAGCTGAAATCAAGATTGCCAGGAGAAATATCAATAACCTCAGATATGCAAATGACATCACCTTTATGGCAGAAAGTGAAGAAGAACTAAAGAACCTCTTGATGAAAGTGAAAGAGGAGAGTGGAAAAGTTAGCTTAACACTCAACATTCAGAAACCTAAGATCATGGTATCTGGTCCCATCACTTCATGGCAAATAGATGGGGAAACAGTGGAAACAGTGTCAGACTTTATTTTCTTGGTCTCCAAGATCACTGCAGATGGTGACTGCAGCCATGGCATTGAAACATCTATAATATAATATATGAAACGAGTCGCCAGTCCAGGTTGAATGCATGATACTGGATGCTTGGGGCTGGTGCACTGAGACGACCCAGAGGGATGGTACGGGGAGGGAGGAGGGAGGGGGCTTCTGGATGGGGAACACGTGTATACCTGTGGTGGATTCATGTTGATGTATGGCAAAACCAGTACAATATTGTAAAGTAATTAACCTCCAATTAAAATAAATAAATTTATATTTTAAAAATAAATAAATAAATAAATAAAAGACTACTTACTCCTTGGAAGAAAAGTTATGACCAACCTAGACAGCATATTGGGGATTTCCTGGTGGCTCAGATGGTAAAGCATCTGCCCGCAATGCAGGAGACCAGAGTTCGATCCCTGGGTCTGGAAGATCCCCTGGAGAAGGAAATGGCAACCCACTCAAGTACTCTTGCCTAGAAAATTCCATGGATGGAGAAGCTTGGTGGGCTACAGTCCATGGGGTCGCAAAGAGTCGGAAACGACTGAGCAACGTCACTTTCACTAGATAGCATATTAAAAAGCAGAGACATTACTTTGCCAACAGAGGTTCATCTAGTCAAATCTATGGTTTTATCCAGTAGTCATTTATAGATGTGAGAGCTGGCCTATAAAGAAAGCTGAGTGCCGAAAAATTGATGCTTTTGCACTGTGGTGTTGGAGGAGACTTTGAGAGTCCCTTGGACTGCAAGGAGATCCAACCAGTCCATCCTAAAGGAAATCAGCCCTAATATTCATTGGAAGGATTGATGCTGAACTGAAACTCCAATACTCTGGCCACCTGATGCAAAGAACTGACTCATTTGAAAAGACCCTTATGCTGGGAAATATTGAAGGCAGGAGAAGGGGATGACAGAGGATGAGATGGTTGGATGGCATCACCAGCTTAATGGACATGAGTTTGAGTAAACTCCGGGAGTTGGTGATGGACAGGGAGGCTTTGCGTGCTGTAGTCCATGGGTTGCAAAGGGCCGGACATTACTGAGCAACTAAATTAAACTGAACTGAACTGAACTGGAAGAGCTAAGCTGCTTAAGCTCCCTGCAAGGTGTCTGCTCACAGTTTGGTGGCAGCCGCCACCTCTGTTGTTGACACCACAGCAATGGCATTTTGTTTGCTTCCTCAGGCACTCTCCCTGGCTTTGGCAGTGGCTAGTGACTTACATGTCCCCCTCTGGGATTATAAACTGTAGTCATGTCTACCTCCACCGCTGGTACTTCTGCCCATTTTAGCAGCCTCCACTGGGTATACGGCTGCTACCTGGGAATGGGCAGAGTTAAAGGGCCCTGATGCCAATGATCTCTTGTCTCTGGGAAGCTCAGTATCTTCCCTGGACTCCCTCAGCTGTCGCATTTGCCCCTCACAGTATCTTCATGGCAGTCAACCCCAATTCTCTCCCTGTGGTCCCACCCCCGCCCCCCACCCCTCATGAGGCTGAGCCTCAGCACCCAGCCCCCACTCTCAGTGATGGGTGCAAGAGTTCAAGCCCTTTCTCAGCTGGAAAGTGCTGTTCAGCCACCATGTCTATGGTGAATTCTCTCCCTTTTGCCTTCTGAGCAACTGTTGCTGCATTCCCCTCTGAAGTTTTGAAGCTCCCCGCAAAGCCCCTACCCCTGACTCTGAGAGTGCGGAAACTTTTCCTCCTTCACAACACCCTCCCTGGGGTGCAGGTCCCTGTCCTGAAATCCTTTTCTCTTTTTTATCTCTATCTTTTGCCCTACCTCATTCTAAGGAGATTGGCTTGCCTTTTTGGAAACCTGGGGTTTTCTGCCAACATTCAGAGGTGTTCTGTAGGAGTTGTCCCACGTGCAAATGAATTTTTGATGTATTTGTGGGGAGGTGGGTAATCTTCCTGTCTTATTCCTCTCCCATCTTGGAAGCCCCCCACAATGGAGTCTTGTCAAAGGGTCACATTATAATCAAGCATTAAAATAATCCTTCAGGTCAGTTCAGTTCAGTCGCTCAGTCTTGTCTGACTCTGCGACCCCATGAATTGCAGCACGCCAGGCCTCCCTGTCCATCACCAACTCCCGGAGTTAACTCAAACTCATGTCCATCGAGTCAGTGATGCCATCCAGCCATCTCATCCTCGGTCGTCCCCTTCTCCTCCTGCCCCCAATCCCTCCCAGCATCAGGGTCTTTTCCAATGAGTCAACGGTTCGCATGAGGTGGCCAAAGTATTGGAGTTTCAGCTTCAGCATCAGTCCTTCCAATTAGCCCTCAGCAACAACTTAACCTCTCAAAGTTCCAGTTATCATTTGTAAAATAATGGTACTAATAGTGTCTACTTTATAAGAGTTTTGTAAAGATTACAATGAAATAATAGCACATAGGATCCCAGGAAATTATGAAGTATTGTATTCATGTTAAAATAGCTGTTAATACTATGTGAACGATTTCCAAATGAAAGAAATCTCTGAAGATGAACCAGACTCCTAGCATCTGGATTGGTGTGCTTATCCTTGAGGAGCGATTCAACATTCTTAGCCTTCGATTCAAACAGCTCACCTAAGGAGTTAAGTGTATATTTTCTATTCTGATATGATTTGCAATGTCCCCTAGAAACCTATGGGTTACAATTGCTGTATTCTCTCACTCACCGGAGATGGAGTATGTTCCCTAAGGTCTCAGCCAATGGTCCAAGCTGCATGTCCATA
The DNA here is from genome assembly GCA_006408695.1 of Aepyceros melampus. Lineage (NCBI taxonomy): Eukaryota > Metazoa > Chordata > Mammalia > Artiodactyla > Bovidae > Aepyceros > Aepyceros melampus. The sequence goes on from SJXQ01001707.1 coordinate 313,101, forward strand.
TACTCCCTGAGGTCTACTGCATAATAAGGTCCCTGATGTTTATCATCACTGGAAGAATATTGGTCCTTCCAAAGGAATCATTAGAGGCCTGGTGGCAATCTAATGATGGTGACTTATTACCTGGCCTTCCTAGTTACTGCAAGAGGCTCCCACAGGACACCTGAATAACCAAGTAAGAAAGCATACAATACATGCTGCTCCTTGCTGGAGGGAGAATTCAGTTCTTACAATCCAAAAGAAACATTCAAAGGCCTCAGAAAGGCTCAAGGAGCCAAATGGATCCCAAGATCACAGTTGCATAACTTCGCCCCAAATTTTGGATAAAAGTACTAACAGGAGGGAACAGGTGAGAAGTGGAGTTTGAGAGCAGGTTATCCAGGAACTACTGATTGTTGCAGGGGCAGGGGTATTCCTGAGAGAGAATATTGAATACTATCTCATATCCCCAGCTCTGGCCTTGAGGCTGTTATAATAAGAATTTAATAAGCAGGACAGATATCTAAAACTGTCTATCCAGCAACCATCTTCCTGGAGTAGCCTGTCTCCTTAACTATATGTCTATCAGTGTAGCTTTCATGTTTTTCCTTGACCCCATCCCCACCTTGGCTTCTATTAATCAGTTCTTAACCAAACCCAAATCTTTTTATCAGAGTTCTTCAAATTATAAATAAATAGTCAATCTCTTGAGTGGCAGAGATCTTAAGATGAAAAACCTTAGAGGTAACAAAGGCCAGTGTCCAGTGTGGAGAAAGCCAGTTTTCAGGGAAATAAAACAATCTCTCCACACAGAGAGTGAATTCCTTGGTGGTCCAGCGGTTTAGGATTCAGTAATCTACTGCCCTGGCCTCATGTTTGATCCATGGTTGGGGAACTAAGATCCTGTAAGCCAGAGGCAAGGCCAAAAAAAATAAACCAAAAACAAAACACACACACACACACACACACACGCGCGCACAAAACAACAATGAAATGGAAAACAACGACAAAAACTGCACAAAGAAATAGAGACAAGAAAAGGAAAGTAGATTCCTATGACATTCAAGAGTCTCCGGTTTCCCAAGGCCCAGGTGTACTGTGGCTTCCTATCGTTTGGTTGATCGATGCATTCTTGATTCAACAAGCTAACAAGCACTTCCTTTCCCTCAAGCTGTGTAGATTTGGGTTCTGTCACTTCCGACCAAAATGGTCTTGACCAATAGATGAAGTTATATGCACTAGAAACAACCGAGTTCAATATCCAAGCAATCTTTCTATTTCACCTCTGGAATGCCTCCAACTCCTGTGTGCATCTGGAATCTTCACTTCCTACACATTTGCTAAACATCACCAGAGTAACCATACTAAGTACCTCTTCTTCATAAATATATTCTGATTCCCACATCTCCTTCACCACCACCACTAGGGCTACCCTCTCTATAAACCTGTTCACATGTCCCACGTGCACTAGCTCTTCTCAGCCAGGATACAGGTACCGTCCACATCTTACTCACCTGTGACACCCTAGTTCCTAGCACAGGACATAAAATACTCTAGTGGCCGATGATTATTTGCTTCCCTGGCCTGTCTCTGTGTGGAGTTGATACGGTCCTTACTAGGCTGCCTGACTTTCTGAAAGATACTAATCTAACGCTCATCCCAGCTGATTACCTGCTCTTAACTTCTGTGTTTGTTAATACTCTACTCCCAAACATTCATAGCATTTGCTTTTACTGTATGTTGCTGAAATGTTATGGATTGGGTACAGAAATGAACTAAAGAGAAACCTCATTGTTGAATTTACTGTAGGAATGACAGTAACGATGATGGTCACAGTAAGATACAAAAGGAAATTCTCCCTCTGGTCTCAGTATCAGGGAAAAGTGAGATTTTTCTGCACAACTGGTCTGTGTTACCTTTATGGACACTACATGTACCTGATCATATTCCCCTCTAGGGAAAGCTCTTGCCAAACTTCTGGCACACTTCCAGCAAATGAAATAGGTCTTTGTGAAAATCTCACATTTTCCTGATACTGAGACCAGAGGGAGAATTTTCTTTTGTATCTTACTGTGACCATCATCTTTACTATCATACCTGTTTCTCTCACTCTGGTTTGTATCTGCTTTCCTACTCTATTTTTTATTTACCTGTATTTCCTCATCTCTCTTTTTTAAAAGAAAAATATTTTGTGCAATTCTCCAATAACCACAGTTACTTACTGATGTAGCCACCTGTTGGGCACTGCACCACTTCTCAATCCTTGGAATCAGATTGGAAGCAATCAACATCATTTTCTCTTCCACATTGATTTTCATACAGTACTTTTAAAGTAAGAGATCTAATACATTCTTTATCCCATTTCCTTGAATATAATTTTTATTTTAGAATAGTTATTTATTTACAGCTGCTAAGTCACTTCAGTCGTGTCCAACTCTGTGCGACCCCATAGATGGCAGCCCACCAGGCTTACCCATCCCTGAGATTCTCCAGGCAAGAACACTGGAGTGGGTTGCCATTTCCTTTTCCAATGCATGAAAGTGAAAAGTGAAAAGTGAAAGTGAAGTCGCTCAGTCGTGTCCGGCTCTAAGCAACCCCATGGGCTGCAGCCTACCAGGCTCCTCTGTCCATGGGATTTTCCAGGCAAGAGTACTGGAGTGGGTTGCCATTGCCTTCTCCATTTATTTAGCGAAAAGTTGCAAAAACAGCACAGAGAGTTCCCATATTCCTGTCACCCAATTTCCCCATTGTTAACTTCTAACGTTACCCTAGCATATTTGTCCCATTATAAACCAATTTTAGTACATTAGTATTAACTAAACTCCACAGTTTATCGTGATCTCCCTAGTTTTTCTGTATTGTCCTTTTTCTGTTCGAAGATCACTTTAATGTTGTAATGTGAAACCGTATTACGTTTAGTCATCATGTCTCTTAGTTTCTTTTGATCTGTAACAGTTTCTCAGACTTTTCTTATTTCTGATTACCTTGACAGTTTTAAGGTGTGAGGTGTGCTGGTTGAGTCCTTTGTAGAATGTCTGTCGAATCAGGATTTGTCTGATGTTTATTCCATGGTCAGACTGTGGTTATTGGTTTTGGGGAGGAATCCTGCAGAAGTAAAGTGCCATTCTCATTGTACCATATCAGGGTGCATGCTATTAACTTGACTTGTCACTGATGATATTAACCTTGATTACTTGGCCAAGGTGCCATTTCCAAACTTTCTCCACTATAAAGATACTTTCTGTTCTCTACTCTTTAAATCACATTGCTAAGCACAGCCTAAACCCAAGGGGAGAGAAGTTAAGCTCCACTTCCTTCATGTGGCCCCTACATAAATTGTTCAGAATACTTTTGCCCCATTTATTTACTGAATCTTTTTTTTGTATAAATATACTCACAGCTATTTTCTTTTTCCTCAGCAACTTTTTAAAGATCGAATTGGATGGTATTTGGAGATATTAAATGAGGTTGTTTTCAGTTCTGAAATGTGTTCAAAACCCTTATCAGTATCAGTAATATTGAAAACAAGTCTTCAACTGAAAAGCCAGGCTTTTATAAATCATTGTGCATTTTTTAATAATTCCTTGTGGTGTGTGTGTCCAGGAGCTTAATTATGCATATGAGGAACTAAAGACTCTGGATAACTCAGGGTGGGAAAAGATGGCAAGAATGTGTAAATACCTTTATTCTTGCCCTGAAGAAGATAAAGGTTAACTAGAGAGTGGGCACTGTGGCTGCCCACGAAAAGACTCTCTACCCAGGGACAGACACTACATACACAAACACACACACACATTCCAATAGTGCACGTTAACTCTGAGGGAGCCACAGCCTGAAAGGTCTTATGACACATTTCTGGAGAGAAGCCCACAAAGCTGTACATCTCCATATAGAAATGTGCCCCCACGTATACAGATGAGTAAAAAGGAATTGATGGTGTGGAAGAGAAGGCCTAGAAGTCCCTAGCACCCCAACATGACATAGAAGAGCAGCTAAAAGTATTCCAAGAGGGGTGCTGAGAAGAGGTGGAAGACTTGCAGGCAGGACTATAAAGAGGAACTTTCAACTCTGGTGGCTATAGAGCAAAGAATGGTGGGGACAATTCACAGTGGATGAAGCAGAAGGGTGCAAGGATTAAAGATCAGTGAGAGTTGCACCTTTCAGCAGGGTGCCATGGATGATGTCAATAACCATGGACCAGATTCTGTTCTTTGATTCCAGGATGACACATTAGCCCTCTGAATTCTATACTGCACCCTGGAAGATGGAAGGGAAGGTCAGTATGTTCACTGAATTTTAGCTTTAAACTGGACCAAAAAAAGTTTTTTTATTGGAGGATAGTTGATTTACAATTTTGTGTTAGTTTCTACTGTACAGCAAAATGAATCTGTTATACATATACATATACCCATTCTTTTTTAATTCTTTTCCCATGCAGGCCATTACAGGGTATTGTACATAACTCACCTTTTCAATATTGTCATCCACCATTCCCTAAGAGAAAGCTTTGCTTTAGGAACTTGTCTATTTACCATCCTTGACTAGGCCTGCTCATTATTACCTCTATGTCTTTCTCCATGTTGTAGTCTCCTTCTGACCACTAAAAGCTCTTTCTACCTATAGTCTTGCCATCCTCCAAAGCCCAGTTCAAGACCCACCTCTTCTAAGAAGCTGTTCAGGCAGCTCAGCCTGCAGTGAGCTGTATTATATCAGAGCTTCCCCAGGGAGAGGGAATGAGCAAAATAGAAGGATGCCTCATCCTAATGAGCATTGTCATTGTTTACCCCTAGCTACTTGCCAGGTGCTGCCTTCCCCTTATAAGGACACTTGTGCTCACCTAGGTAATCTGGATAATTTCCTCATCTCAAGATCCTTAACTTAATCACATCTGCAAAGTCCCTTTTGCCACTTAAGTAACATATTCACCTATTCTCAGGGAGAGGCTTTATTCAGTCTACCACAATGGAGTTCATTTATTAAAGGACTAAGGCTCATGTCTGAGCCCAAAAGATATACTGCCTTCTGGATATCACTTGAGGTACCAAAGAACACAAGGTAAAAAGTGTCACTGTCACCACCATTGCCACCAAAAAGCAACATTTAGGCACAGACTTCATGCAATCCAATCCTTGTTACCTATAATTGACATTCAAAAAGGCATAGGCAGGCAGAGTTTACATTCAAACTATCATGACATTGTCTCCAAATGATTTCTAGTGAGGTAACATTAGGACACGGAGAAGGCAATGGCACCCTACTCCAGTACTCTTGGCTGGAAAATCCCATGGGCGAAGGAGCCTGGTAGGCCGCAGTCCATGGGGTTGCTAAGAGTCAGACACGATTGAGCCACTTCACTTTTACTTTTCACTTTCATGCATTGGAGAAGGAAATGGCAACCTACTCCAGTGTTCTTGCCTGGAGAATCTCAGGGATGGGGGAGCCTAGTGGGCTGCCGTCTATGGGATCGCAGAGTCGGACACGACTGAAGTGACTTAGCAGCAGCAGCAGCAACATTAGGACAGGCAGCTAGTCCTGTGGTAGCACACAGTCAATGCTCAATGGAAGTCAAGAGTTTGGAGGATTTCTCATAAGCTCCTCTAGTTAGTTAGTTGAGAGTTCCAGTATGATTTCTCTGGCTCTCCTTGGGGAGGTTTGCCAGGCCAGATCCATTATGCCCCAATACTCCTGGGTTATTCAATGGTCGTGTCAAGAAGTCCTGATAATGTAGTCCACTTGAGTGGTATGAATCTTGATATTGTCAGTTCAATGGATGATGATAATCTGTTGGTGGCTCCCCCCATCCCTGGTAGCTGAACTGGTAAAGAATCCGCCTTCAGTGCAAGAGACCCTGGTTCGATTCCTGGGTCAGGAAGATCCCGTGGAAAAGGGACCGACTACCCACTCCAGTACTCTGGCCTGGAGAATTCCATGAACAGTGTAGTCCATGGGGTCTTAAAGAGTCAGACACGACTGAGCAACTTTCACTTTTCACTTTCAATCTAAGTGGTAGAGTTAAGCCATTGGTTGGCACTGAACCATGAAAGGAGGTTGCTCCTGCATTTCCTCCCTCCTCCTCAAACTGTGTCTTATAAATTGCTATCCCTTTAACCACAGGTTGTTCAGAGAAATAAGAACTCTCCTCCCAGGGGATTGTGATCCTCCCAGCTGCACACCAGAGACTTGGGGCTACAACGGCATAGATACCACCAAGAAAAAGAAGGAAGAAAGCAAATTTCTGGCAGATACAGTGTGGAGTCTTTGTGAAGGAGCTGAAGGCCTTTCTGGATCAATAATACCATTTTCTGGTAAGGAGAAAAATGCATGTGGTATCATGTAAGTGACTTTAGTAAATGAGAAGTTGTGAAAGTGTATTTAAATCCATAGAAGGATCTAAAAGACACATTGCCTTGTCTTAACTGAATTACTTTAGACCCTGGATAAGAATGTCTCTTTAACAGAAAAATGGGCTGTTCTTCTATTCAGTGAAGTTTAGCAAAATATTACAAAAATCTGTGATAGTATTTCCTTTCGTTAGCTTTGGAGACAAGTGCAAGCTGCTTACTAGATGAATGGCCTTTGGTAAATTGCTCACCTCTCAGTGCCTCAGACATCTTATATGTAAAGTAAACTGGCTGCCTTCTAGGTCTGTTGAGAAAATTAAACAAGTTATTGGATGGAAATACCTAACACAGTGCTCAATACATGTTTTTCACTGTTCATTTCCCCTAACACATTGGAAATAAGACTTCAGAAATCACCTAGTTCAACTCTCACTTTTACAGATATCTTCTGGAGATATTTTGTTAAACATATTTACATACAGATTTATACAGAGATAATGTCTTGACCCAAAACAGTCAGTAATTCCTCAGATTTGGTCCTGGAATCATATTAACTTTCCACAGAAGACAAAGTCAGAAAAAGGGTCTCTTCAATGCAAAATGGCAGCTTTTTAGAGTTTTGTGGTCTCCTTAAAAATTTGTCCACAATAAATCTTTAAGAGAATCAAAAGCAGACAGAAGAGATAGAAAGAAAATTATTGGCAAAAATATTTTAAATTCAATTAAGAAACCCTACTCTATATATCTTGACTTGTCTTTGTCAGTAGTGATCATGTTTGCATATGTAAAGCCATTTCACTCTGCTTACTCACATAACATAGGGAATGCTGAAATATATATTCAGATCCAATCTTTTTATGACATGGTTTTAGAATTGTTGATATGTTAATTTGTGATATATCAAGACATGGAAATTTTGCCCATAGAGATATGGAAAATAAAACAATTCATGAAAAATTACTTTTCAATTTGGAAAAGATGGAGAGGAAATTTGCATTAAAAATATTCACTATATTTTCTGGACTATTTTCTGTGGGAAGCAAGAACACTCCTGGTGTCCCATAGCTTAAGCGTCTTTCTATATGTCATTAAAATGGAATGAAGAAAGGTCAAAATGATGTATTAATAAGTGAAGGCCAGAATGCTTCAGATGGATCAGGGCTCATTTTAGCCCCAAGAGCCTGTAAGGGCATTAAAAGAGGCAAAAATAGGATAAGGCACCAAGATGCTGGTGGCTCCAACCCAATACCTTTCTAGGGTTTTTGTACATCAAGCAATTAAAGCCTTCTGCCAAAAATAGTTCTGAGGTTTGATTTTTTTTAATGTGCAGCATCTATTGTCCTAGTCATATACCTTGCACTGTCCTAAGGCACTCACTTGAACCCCACAACTAGCCAAAGAAGAAGGTACAATTATTACTCTCATTGCACAGTTAAAATGAGACTTAGAAATATTAAACACCTGACAAGGTCATCCAGAGAGGCAAGTGCGGATGCCTGATAGTGTGTGGTATGTGTGGGTATGCGTAGTAAATGTGCAAGTATACATGCATGTGTGGATTTAGGAGGGGGATGGGTTCTCACTTTCAGCAGAAAGATCCTTCTCCTTTCTACCTGGACATAATAAAGATTTTTTAACATCAATGATATTGCCAGACTTAATTTTGTGTAACTATGGCTAAATTGGACTTCCCTGGTGGCTCACATGCTAAAGAATCTGCCTGCCAAGCCAGAAACCCAGGTTTCCCTGGGTCGGGAAGATGCCTTGGAGGAAGGCATTGCAACCCACTCCAGTATTTTTGCCTGGAGAATCCCATGGACAGAGAAGCCTGGTGGGCTACAGTCCATAGAGTTGCAAAGAGTTGGACATGACTGAAGCGACAGCATGCACAGATGGATGGCTAAATTATGGCTAACTTTTCTTATAAGTTTTCATACTTTCATATGTAAAACTATAAATATTAGTCAAAAAAGAAGTAAACATGATCACTTTGCTGTTGTTTAGTCCCCTATTCATGTCCAACTCTTTGCAACCCCATGGACTGCAGCACACCAGACTTCCCTGTCCTTCACCATCTCCCAGAGCTTGCTCAAAGTCATGTCCATTGAGTCGGTGATTCCATCGAATCATCTTGTCTTCTGTTGTCCCCTTCTCCTCCTGCCTTCTATCCTTCCCAGCATCAGGGTCTTTTCCAATGAGTCAATTCTTCCCATCAGGTGGCCAAAGTATTGGAGTTTCAGCATCAGTCCTTCTGATGAATATTCAGGGTTGATTTCTTTTAGAATTGACTGAGTTTGATCTCCTTGCAGTCCAAGGGACTCTCAAGAGTCTTTTCCAGCACCATGATTGGAAAGCATCAATTTTTCGGTGCTCAGCCTTCTTTATGGTTCAACTTTCACATTCATACATGACTACTGGAGAAACCATAGCTTTGACTATACAGACCTTTGTTGGCAATGTAATGTCTCTGCTTTCTAGCACACTGTCTAGGTTTGTCATAGCTTTTCTTCCAAAGAGCAAGCACCATTTAATTTCATGGCTGCAGTCACCATCTGCAGTTTGCAGCCCAAGAAAATAAAGTTTTTCACTGTTTCCATTGTTCCCCCATCTATATGCCATGAAGTGATGGTACTGGATGCCATGATCTTGGTTTTTTGAATGTTGAATTTTAAGCCAGCTTTCCACTCTTCTCTTTTATCTTCAAGAGGCTCTTTAGTTCCTGTTTGATTTCTGCCATAGGGTGGTGTCATCTGCATATGTGAGGTTATTGATATTTCTTCCAGCAATCTTGGTTCCAGCTTGAGCTTCATCCAGCTCAGCATTTTGCATGATGTATTCTGTATATAAATTAAATAAACAATATACAGGGTGATGATATACAGCCTTGATGCCCTCCTTTCCCAATTTTGAACCAGTCTATTGTTCCATGTCCAGTTCGATTGTTGCTTCTTGACCTGCATACAGGTTTCTCAGGAGGCAGGTAAGGTGGTCTGGTACTCCAGTCTCTATTACTGAAGATAGCTGTATGAGACATGTTAAGTGCTAAAGGTGCAAAGCATAGCCTCAACTCACATCATCAAGATAGATTAGGAGACAAGGCACATATGTTAAAAACAAGAGTTAATGACAAAAAATTAGACAACCGTTGCATAAATAGTATAGATGCATGTTATGGAAAGTCAAAGGAAAAAATAAATCAGAGAATTAGGGAAAAAAATGTTAGAATACAGATAGCAGTACAGGAAGAGAAGGCTACTTTACCAATGTCGTAAAGCTAGTTTTGAAAGAGTTGAGAGTAAATCACAAGTTTCCTGATTCATATTGTAAGACTGTTTCATGGAACTATGCTAATGAAAATGATCTTAACAATAGCATTAGTTAACACTTTGAAGACACTTTTTACATGCTGAGCATTTTACAGACATTATCTCATTAAATTCTCATAATAACCCTAGGAGAGAGGCGCTGTATTTTTCCGCATTTCACACATGAGGAAATTGAGGTGTAAGAAAGATAATTTTCCTAAAGCCCTACAGCAGGAAAATGGCTGATCCAGTACTTACACCAGGGTTTCTAAAGAGCTATAATGAAGGCAGGTAGCATGGCCCAGAGACTAGGGGAATGACAGGTCAAATCTAAGTGGTGGGAACAGACATTTATGAAAAGTGAGCGGGCTGCTTTAGTGGAAGAGGAAATTTGAGAGAGGACTTAGCAGATAGAGTTAGAACAGAGCATGAGGCAGAGAGAAGGAGATCTTGAATGTCGATCCAGGCAGCAAATATTCTGTTTGTCTATCATGTGTTTGGGAAGAAGGTAGGAACAAAAGATAGGAGCTTGACAACTCTGTAGTTGTGGGCTGTTGTTGTTGCTGTTATTTTTAAGATTAACCTGGTCACAAACAGAATAAAGAGGAAGAGTCTAGGAGTAGAGGACTGCTCGGGGCCTAAATCCTCAGCTCTGGAAGGATGGGGGTGTTTTCGGGTATTTTCCAAACTCCTGAGGGTACACAGCTACAGGTCCACTTCCCAATCTCACCACAGAGCATGGGAAGAGACTAACACTCCTCACCAATCTTTCCCCACAGACTGCAGTATTTCCACATCCTCACAAGCTAACAAAGCCCTTTGGAACCATGAAGATTTTTTTCCGCTACCAGACATTCAGATTCATCTGGCTCACAAAGCCATCAGGCCAGCGCTTTCACAAAAGTCACCAGCTGGGGGCCCCTCTGACTCTTGCCGACTTTGAAGCCATGAATCGCTGTGAGAGAGCATTGCCTAAGAGCTTTAACTTTGCTGGGGATGTGCTGGATCACTGGTCCCGAAAAGAGAAGGTATCAGATGACGGGCCTCCTTTAAATGCTCGGTGTCTACCTCTCTCTCAGCCTTCCATTTCCTTGTTCTGTGGCCATTTTTAACTCCATTCTGTCATACCTCTTGGTTTCCTTTGTTTTCCAATTGCTCTTCTCTCTCTCCGGGGGAGAACTTTGCACCTCAGCTACGTATGGCTGTCTTCATCCTCAGCCCCCCTCATCATGGTTACTCAAGGAATTACGCCTCTTTCCCCTCATTTTCCCCAAGTCGAACACAGCAGCTCTTTGTTCTCCAATTCTTCTGTTTGGGTTGGTCACAAAAACCAGTAATCTGAGCTTTGGTTTTATGAATAGTCATTGGTGCAGAAGCAGAGGTTGAGAAGGAAAAAAGCAATGCATTTTATGGAGTGTTTAATGTATCCCCAGGTCAGGGTCCCTGCATACTGACCTCCCACCCCCAGTCAGGCATTAAGCTGAACACTTTACTTATCAATGCTTACCAAAGTACACTGCGAGGGCCCGTGCTTCAGAATATATACTAGATGTACAAGGTACTGAATATGTGGAGTTAAATCTTCCTAGTAAATAGAACGTTCAGTCTTCCTTCAAATCTATTGTCTTTACCAGCTCTCTTGTATTTGATACACTCACTTTTGAACAGAGAGCACAGTAGAAGATGAAAATCTCTAGATAAAATTTAGGGACATATTTTGTTTTCAGGATACATACTTATTTTTCAGTAACTCATTTTTAGCAAATTGTACTGCTTTTCCCATTATGGTGGTATTAATAATTAAACATATTTTCCTTCTTAAGTAAAGTATTTACGTAAAAATGAGTCAACAATGAAAGGAGAATACAAAGAACAATAGCACAAGTGTAGACAGATCTGGAAAAATAGTGATACTCAAATGACGAACGATTGAGAAATACTGATCTATATTATTTCATCAAATCCCCATCACCACCCTGCAGATAAGGGGGCTGCAGATAAGGAACTTAACCTCACAGAAGTTAAGCTACTTATCCAAGTTCACCAGTTCAAAGGTAAACGAACCAGCTTCTGATCTTTACAGAGCTTTAATCCATTGGCTAGGGATGCCTCTATGATATCACAAAGTTTAATGGAATAAACGGGAACGTGCATACAAAGCTGCAGGAACACAGAGAAGTCAAGAGAAGAAGTGGGAGCTAAGAAAGTGACCGAAGAAGTGAAATGAGAACTGGGCTTTAAAGTATTTTCCAGCTGCTAAGTCACTTCAGTCGTGTCCGACTCTGTGCGACCCCATAGACGGCAGCCCACCAGGCTCTGCCATCCCTGGGATTCTCCAGGCAAGAACTAGGGAAGGTAAAGGGAGCATTCCAGATAGGGGAAGAAAAGGGGAGTAATATCTCCCCCAAGTAATACATAAATCAAAGAGATTTTACAGTACAGACTTCTCGAATCACGTATAAGAAATTTGCTCCAGAAAGCAATCAAGCTCCTTCCACAAAGGCCTTCCATCTTGTTCTCGGTTACCTACGAAAGCCATAGCTTGGCCTTTTGGGTAAAAAATGATAAGTTCCTAATCGGTCTTGGTCCATTCATTTTGGCTTTTGGTTGGAAGAGAGTCTAACTTAAACAAGAGAGAAATTTATCAAAGGGATGTGGGAGAGGTCACAAAATTGGGTTGGAAGCTGGAGTTTTCCCAGGACAGGAAGCAGGACAGATACATAAACACCAAGAACCAATAGACGGATTTTGTTCCAACCATTTTCTATCTTTTTGTTCTTCTCAGAAAACTCTCAATCAGGGACAGAAGGTGTGATTGGCCCAACTTGGGTCCCAGGCCCACACGCTGATCAGGGAAGGACGGGCACCCTGGTGGGTTGTTTCAACAAGGCGGTATTTGATAGAACAGTGGCTCCCCCACAGACAAACTGGGTTCTGTTACTGGGCTCCACCAGCACGAGTGCTGAGGGAAAGATACCAAATATGTCCCATCTGTTTGATGACCACTCATTCAAGCCTTCTCCCCTCTTTCCCATGTGCCTATGCATACCTAGACAGGAGAGAGACCCGCCAACCCAGCCCTGTGGTGGGTGAATGGCAAAGGGGATGAGGTGAAATGGAGCTTTGGAGAACTGGGCTCCTTGTCCCGAAAGGCTGCCAATGTGCTCACCAAGCCCTGTGGTTTAGAGAGAGGAGACCGAGTGGCCGTGATTCTTCCCCGAATCCCAGAGTGGTGGCTCATAAACGTGGCTTGTATGAGAACAGGTCAGTGCCAATATTTAACATTTCTAAATCATGCAGAAACAGAAAAAGACTGAAAGTAGAGGTTTTTATGAATTGTTAGTCTTGACTGAAGCTATGCTTACAAAGAACAGAAAAATTGGGTTAAAATTAGAAGCAATCATGATGCAATAATAAAACACTACCTTAAGAGGCAAGTATTATTGATGCCCATTTTGTGAGAAAGGAAACTGATGTTCAGAAAGGCTAAGTTTGCCCAGTCACACAGCTAGAAAGCTATGCAATTGGAGCTTAAACACAAAACTCTATTAAAGCAAATGTGGGTACCAATACCTCTTTGCAGTACTGGTTATGATGCATTCATCCAGATGCTCCAGAACTTACTTCTCTGAATACATTTGGATTCTCCCTGACATAGAAGTACAAAAGGAAGAAAAAAGGACTTTATAACAAAATGACTTTTAAGACTAAGGTTGTAGATCCAGCTGGAAAACCTTTGCCTCTTTCCAGAAAATTAATGTATTAAATGACACATTTTCTCCCACAGTAGTAATTTATAATGTACCCCAGTAAAATTTCTACAGAACTCTTTTCCTTTCTAGGACAGAGTTCAGCAGAAACCATGGCCAATGAGTTGGCCATTTATTTTCGTAAATAAAGCTTTAAAGTTTTAATGGAATGAAGCCATGCTCACTCATTTACATATTGTCTATAGCTCTTTTTGCACTACAACAGCAGAATTGCTAACTGAAATAGAGATGGTACAACTCACAAAACCTAAAATGTTTACTATCTGGCCTTTTACTGAAAAAGTTTGCACACACAACATAAATGTTTATAAGTCAATCAAAAATAAACAAGAATACCAAAGGATATACTACTATACAGAACATGAAAACGCTTCTTGCAATATCATTAATAATAGGAAAAAATGGAAACAACTATATAGGAACTATTAAATAACTTAAAAACTAGCTGAGAATAAAGTTTAGTGGAAGTGTGGTTATTGCTAATTGAAATTATGATGTTTCAATTTGCCAGAATGTCATTAAAAGAATAATTATAAGGATTTCAGAATAGTGTTGAAAAATGCTCTCATTGCCAATATTCCATAAAAATAGCAATATATAAAATTCTTTTTACATTCACTATAAAAAGGAATTTGCAAATGTGAAACCAGTTGTGGATTGGAAAGAGATTAAAGGTTTTATTTGTCATAAAAATATACTAATATTTCTTAACATAATGTATGCCATTTGTGAAATGCTGAGATTAAAAACAAAACCACAAGCAGAATGGTCAAAAATATGCAATTAATTAAATGTTAAACAAGCACCTGAGGATTATGTTTTCAAGTTCAGAATAATTAAATAATTAAATCAGTAATCACTGAGATACTATGCACCACATAGCTAAATACTTTGCTTTTGCTGTAAAGCATAAAAATCTGAAAATCACTAGAAGAAAACTTACTCCTGACCCCCAAGCTATCCATTGAATACTCCATATCACAAATCCCCTAAGAGTACTAATAATTTCTGAGCCACTAAGAACAAGTGGTTTGCAAAATAATCATATTTTTATATTGAGTGAATGATGAGATATTTTCTTGATTAACTTCCTTATCACATCAAAAATTTATTCATCTTCTCAAGACGGGATGACATGTAAGAGCTTTTAAAATATATTCAGTAATTAAAGTTTCCTTCCTAGGAATTCAACTCCATATCTTCCTATTTAGCCTACTTCAGGGAACTCACCAAGAAATAAGGAGTCTGGTATACGACACAGGTCTTGGGAGTCTGGGAAGTGTATCTTTGAATCTTTGTTCTGCCACTTTATAGCCCCTGGGCTAGTTGTCATCTGTCTGCTGGGATTAATTTTAAGTGAGATAGCAGGCATATATTACACACTCAATAAATGGTAGTGACTCTTTTTAATGCTTTACATACATTCCACTTTCTTGCCATTGATCTGCTTTAGAAAGTGCAAACCACTTTCCCTCTGTTTTTCATCTAATTCCCCCACATAGGTTCTTCTCATAAGGAACTAGTACATTAAAATCAGGCCCACCACAGGCCAATGTTTAGAATGATGTGAAACAGTGGAATAAATTAAGCATTGCCAAAGTAATGTAGGCACACGTCAATGAACACAGACCACTGAGAAAACCCAGGTTTGAGGGCTGACTCTGGCACTTGCTTGGCTCATGTTCCATCAAATGGCAACAACTGGACTGATTTACATGGTTGCTTAGAACAGTGGTCTCCAAGTATTTTTGGCTATACAATTTATCAATAAAAATTCTTTGGACATATATACTCCCATCTGGATATAGTTATTTAAGTTATTCTACTTTGCTAATAGGCTTCCCTGGTGGCTCAGAGGTTAAAGCGTCTGCCTCCAATGTGGGAGACCTGGGTTCGATCCCTGGGTCGGGAAGATCCTCTGGAGAAGGAAATGGCAATCCACTCCAGTATTCTTGCCTGGAAAATCCCATGGACGGAGAAGCCTAGTAGGTTACGTCCATGGGGTTGCAAAGAGTCGGACACGACTGAGCGACTTCACCTTCACCTCACTTTGCTAATATAGTATGTATATTATAAAATATATACAAAAATGAGATAAAGTCATAAACAGAATTGCATATCTCTAATAAATTTTTAAAATTCTAATTTCTTCTCTTATCCCTAGTGGCTTATCTTGCCAAACTCATTTGGAAACCATAGGTTCAGATGATTGGATGAGTTGATATTCATGAAAATGTAAACCTGTAAAGTGCTGTAAAATGTAAAGTACCGTTTAAGTGTTATATGACAATGACTAAAATGGTACATAATAATAGCCCACCATTATGATTGCTCATGGTAGAGAATCATCTGCCAACGCAGGAGATGTGGGTTCCATCCCTGGATCTGGAAGATCCGCTGGAGAAGGAAATAGCAACCCACTCCAGTACGCTTACCTGGGAAATCCTGTGGACAGAGAAGCCTGGCAGGCTACAGTCCATGGGGTGGCAAAAAGAGGCAGACATGTCTTAGCAACTAAACAACAACAGCATAATGCTTACTATATGCCAGACTTACTATTCGTTTCCCCATTTAACAAAGAAGGAAAGGAAGACACAGAGAGATGAAGGAATAAGTTCAAGGTCACAAAGCAAGTATGTTGCAAGAATGGGATTAGATCCAGGGGCTGTCGGACTCTGAAGCCAGTGCTCTATGGATCTCTCAGAGATCAGGGTCCTGTGGGATGTCCCTGGAGAGCAAGACAAGGGTAGCTGAAGGTTAGATTTTGCAGCTATTTGCCACGCAGGCACAAAGCCCATTTCCACAGTCCACAGTCTATTCAGAGGCCTGTCTCTTTCCCAGGGCTTGTCTTCATGCCAGGAACGACCCAGCTGACAGCAAAAGACATCCTCTATCGGCTGCGTGCATCTAAGGCCAAGTGCATTGTGGCCAGTGAGGAGGTGATCCCAGCAGTGGAATCTGTTGTGTCCGAGTGTCCAGACTTGAAGACCAAACTCCTGGTGTCTCCACACAGCCAAGTGGGTGGCTCAGCTTCCCAGAGTTATTTCAGTGAGTATTTTCCCCACATCACTTGCAGTGCCAGCAATAACACCAGTCACAACTACATCTCAGAGTCTCCTGGCCTCCAACGACTCTTGCATACTGTGGGTTGATCCCGGCTCCTTCTCAGGAAAAAAATCACCTAATAAAAATGTTTTAAGGACAGAGAAAGGGCTGTAGTTCTGCTTCCATTTCCCTCCTTTTTACCAGGGCCTGAGATGACTGTCCCACCTGACTTAGCACTTGCCTGGAGCACATCTCCCACAATTCTCACTGCCTTGACTCTGGCCACCGTTTTTTCCCCTTAAATTGGTCTACCTCAGGGCTTTTGCACCTGCTGGTTTTTTCTATCTGGAATGCTCTTCCCCAGTCCTTTTCACAGTTGATGACTTCCTGTCAAATTTCAACTCAAATGTCTTATCTTCAGTGAGACTATCACTTACCACCATGTCTAGAGCAGAGTTCCAAGCTAGTCTACCACATCCTCCTGTTGTTTTCTTCATAGTACTCATCACTATCCAGATGTCATATCCACTCATTTGTTCCTGTATTTACTATCTGTTTTTCTCCTCTGCAATTGACAAAGGACGACCTATATTCCAGTTCTGGCATGGCACTCACTTTTGTAAAGTTATATTGGAACATGACCACACCCATTTCTGTACATATTGTCTAGAGTGGCTCTCTTATAAGAGTAGAGTTGGGTAGGTACAGCAGAGACTCTATGACCCCCAAAGCCTAAGATACTTATTGGTCTTTACAGAAAAAAATTTCCATCCCTGTTCTAAACAGTAAGCTCCAAGAAGGCAAAGGCACTGTTTGTCTATTTGACTGATCACTCTATTTCTAGTTCCCACCATTTAGTTGGGCCCTAACAAATACTTACTGAGGACTGAACAAAACAGCACACTTATCTTCAGTAAAGTTATATTGGAACATGACCACACCCATTTCTGTACATATTGTCTAGAGTGGCTCTCTTATAAGAGTAGAGTTGGGTAGGTACAGCAGAGACTCTATGACCCCCAAAGCCTAAGATACTTATTGGTCTTTACAGAAAAAAATTTCCATCCCTGTTCTAAACAGTAAGCTCCAAGAAGGCAAAGGCACTGTTTGTCTATTTGACTGATCACTCTATTTCTAGTTCCCACCATTTAGTTGGGCCCTAACAAATACTTACTGAGGACTGAACAAAACAGCACACTTATCTTCAGTTTTCCTTGTATGTAGAATAGGGATGCACATGTCTCAAGTGTTGTTTTGAGGATAAAATAAGCTGATGCTGCTAATCACTTCAGTCGTGTCCGACTCTGTGCGACCCTATAGACGGCAGCCCACCAGGCTCCTCCGTCCCTGGGATTCTCCAGGCAAGAATACTGGAGTGGGTTGCCATTTCCTTCTCCAAAAAGCTAATAAGCAAGAAAGTGCTTCCTAAACTGTAAAAAAGGGAGTCAGATATTTATTAAATGTATTATCCTTCAAAGAGCTATTAAATAGCTTATGTTTTTTAAAAAATACTTTTGATTAGCTTATAAAAAGAAGACATATAAACTCTGTTGAATAAAGGTAGTTTCCATTGCTGGAATAAAATTTTACTAGTAATCAAAATTAAACCCTGTTGGTCAAACCCAAAATGTTTTCCCACAGCTATGCCAGAGAATGCTGTTTGTGTCTTTCATAAACTGAGTACCTCTGGATAAGTCAGGTAACATCTCTAAAACTCTGTATCTTATCCATAAAATAAAGATAGTATAGTATCTACCCCAATGAGTTGTATAAAAATCAAATGTGATGAAGCATGTGAAGTTTTTAGCATAATGCTTGGCACAGAGTAATCACTCTGTAACATTTATAGTAATTATAATTATTATTAGTCTCAAGTTAACAAAGCCATTCAGCAGTGCAGTAATTCCCTGCTGCTACTGCTGCTAAGTCGCTTCAGTCGTGTCCGACTCTGTGCCACCCCATAGACGGCAGCCCACCAGGCTCCTCCGTCCCTGGGATTCTCCAGGCAGGAACACTGGAGTGGGTTGCCATTTCCTTCTCCAATGCATGAAAATGAAAAGTGAAAATGAAGTCGCTCAGTTGTGTCCAACTCCCAGTGACCCCATGGTCAGCAGCCTACCAGGCTCCTCCGTCCATGGAATTTTCCAGGCAAGAGTAGGGTGCCATTGTCTTCTCCAAGTAACTCCCTAAGGTAATGTTATTCAACTGAATATTCATATTCCTCAGTAAAATATTTTTAACACACTCCCTTAATACATATATATTTATTTATTTAAAAATTATATACATGTACTTTTGTGTACCAACAAATATCAAAAATAATTATTTTAAAGAATAAATCTAAAATACATATAATTTGAAATTCTAATTTCTTCTCATCCCAGTCATCTTGCATACAATCCTAGGCAGCAAATTCCCCCACTTTCAAGACTCCTGTCCTAAACAACTCTGCCACATTCTGTTGAGTTGCCAAAAAACCTTTAAAGTGTCACAAAATCCACAGGAGATAGAGAACTTTGAAATCACATGAATTTCAAATTGAAATTTATACATCCGGGGAGTATTTTTCAAGGTAAAGGGAATCCTCACTTCAAACCAACAACTTTGGAGTGTCATAACTTGACAACTGGCATGGATTGTTTCTCTGAAAGCTAAGGAAAAGAGAGCCATAAATTGCCAATAACTGGCTGTTCTCTCAGAAAACCACACACAGCCATGATTAGGACTATTTCCTTTGGTTAGAGTCAATCTTCTTGGAGTTCACTTTAATGTTTCTCACTCTACTTCTGTCTTCCATGGATAGACATTCATGAACATTTTCCAGAATATTATACTAGAATGGGGAAACAGTTAAAATTGTGGACCTGACTGATATTTCTCTTTTCCTGTCCTAATAAAAAGAACCCCTCCCTTCAGCTCAAGACCCTGGATTCTGATCATAAGAGGCTTAAAACAGTGTTCCAGGAAAAAGAACTATATGAACAAAAGTATGGAGGCAAAGAAAATCCCAGAATGTGCAAAGAAAGGACTGCAAGCAGTTTGGGGTGGCTGGAAAAGGAAATATGAAGTCAGAGTGGAGGCCAGAAGAGCAAGCAGAGGCCAGATACTGGCCTCTCATATGAAGAGCTGACTCTTTGTGACCCCATGGATATACAGTCCATGGAATTCTCCAGGACAGAATACTGGAGTGGGTAGCTGTTCCCTTCTCCAGGGGATCTTATCAACCCAGGGATCAAACCCAAATCTCCTACATTGCAGACATATTCTTTACCAGCTGAGTCATCAGGAAAGCCCAAGAATACTGGAGTTGGTAGACTATCCATTTTCAGTTAATCTTTCCAACCTAGGACTAGAACCAGGGTCTCCTCCATTGCAGGCAGATTCTTTACCAGCTGAACTACCAGGGAAGCCCAAAGATTGAACGTGTATGCTAAATTTTTAACTTGACCCTATGAACAAGGGATCTGGAGAGGGAAATGGCAACCCACTCCAGTATTCTTGCCTAGAGAATTCCATGGACGGAGGGGCCTGGTGGGCTGTGGTCCATGGGGTCAGAAAGAGTCAGACACGACTGAGCGACTAATACACACACGAACAAGGGCAGCCAATGAAAAGTTTTAAGAAGTGAAGTGTCAAGGTCAGTTTCCAGTTTTAAATAGATTGCTCTGGCAACTGCATAAAAAATAAATTTGAATAGAACCAAATTGGAATCAGAGAGACCATCTGAAAGGCTTGTCTAGGGGAGCAATGATGAGATTCTAAGTCCAAGCTCTGAATGAGTAGTACTGAGAGAAGGAGGCATGCTAAAGAAAGAACTAGAAGGATTTGGAGACTGACTGGACATGAAGAATGAAGGCAGGAATCTTCTACTTTTTAACTCGGATGACTTAGTGGGTGGGATACTATCAGCTGGAGAAAGAGTTTAAATTTGTGAGCTCAGTCGCTCAGTCGTGTCTGACTCTTTGTGACACCACAGACTGTATCCTGCCAGGCTCCTCTGTCCATGGGGATTCTCCAAGCAAGAATGCTTGAGTGGGTTGCCATGTCCTCCTTCAGGGGACCTTCCCAACCCAGGGATCGAATCCAGGAGTCGAACCCAAGTCTCCCACATTGCAGGCAGATTCTTTACTGTCTGAGCCACCGGATAGAGGGGACTAAGAACAAACAAATGTGTAGCAAGTGGTAGATATTTGAGTCTCAGGTTCAAGGAGGTAAGGATATAAATCTGGAATCATCAGCATATAATCAGTTCCAAAACACTGATTATATATATGACTCAGGCGTGCAAAGAAAGACACAAGTCCTACAGTGGAAACCTTGCTTAAAAATCTACTTGTCACTCACAAATTTAATGTTTCGTTGTTTTAAAAATCAAAAGCTTTATATCAAAAGTTTTACATACTAGATTAAGAAGCATTCAAAGATGAGTTGGGAATTTTTGGTTTGTTTTTGTTTACTTGTTTGTATCAGATACCATGATGACATTCCCCTTTCTCTAGTCCAACACATACCAATTTCACCATATATTTTACTGAAAAAATCAATACAATTGAATGGTCTATTTTTATTTGGGGAGGGGGGACAAGGGGTGGGATAGACAAGTTACCAAGAAAACCACATTAATATTTCATGAAACTATATTTGACAATATAGTGTGTGTTTATATCATTAATCTTTACTGTTTTAAAATTTCAGTGGCAATCTTAATTTAATCAGGATGGATTAAAATGGTATCCTCAACTCTGTTTCCTTCAACCTGAGATATTAAAAAGATTATATGTGAGTTTCAAAAATTCATAGGTGTTCTCAGTTCAGTTCAGTCACTCAGTCGTGTCCAACTCTTTGCAACCCCATGAATTGCAGCACGTCAGGCCCCCCTGTCCATCACCAATTTCCAGAGTTCACCCAAACTCATGTGCATCGAGTCGGTGATGCCATCCAGCCATCTCATCCTCTGTCGTCCCTTTTTCCTCCTGCCCCTGATCCCTTCCAGCATCAGAGGCCTTTCCAATGAATCAGCGCTTCACATGAGGTGGCCAAAGTATTGGAGTTTCAGCTTTAACATTAGTCCTTCCAAAGAACACTGAGGACTAATCTCCTTTAGAATGGACTGGTTGGATCTCCTTGCAGTCCAAGGGGCTCTCAATAATTGGGTATCAAATACTGAGTAACAAACCAACTCAAAAGTTAGTGATGTAAAAACAATCATTTTATTTGCTCAAGATTCTGTGGGTTGGAAATTCATGTAGGTCTCAGCAGAAGCAATTTATCTCTGCTTCACATCAGCTTGACTGGAGCTGGAGGATCCAAGTGGGTTCATTCATAAGTCTGAGACTTTGGTGTTAGCTAAACATTTCTCTTTGACTATGCCAAGCCTTTGACTGTGTGGATCATAATAAACTGTGGAAAATTCTGAGAGATGGGAATACCAGACCACCTGACCTGCCTCTTGAGAAGTCTGTATGCAAGCCAGGAAGCAACAGTTAGAACTAGACATGGAGCAACAGACTGGTTCCAAATAGGAAAAGGAGTACGTCAAGGCTGTATATTGTTACCCTGCTTATTTAACTTCTATGCAGAGTACATCATGAGAAACACTGGACTGGAAAAAACACAAGCTGGAATCAAGATTGCTGGAAGAAATATCAATAACCTCAGATACGCAGATGACACCACCCTTATGGCAGAAAGTGAAGAGAAACTAAAAAGCCTCTTGATGAAAGTGAAAGAGGAGAGTGAAAAAGTTGGCTTAAAGCTCAACATTCAGAAAATGAAGATCATGGCTTCTGGTCCCATCACTTCATGGGAAATAGATGGGGAAACAGTAGAAACAGTGTCAGACTTTATTTTTTTGGGCTCCAAAATCACTGCAGATGGTGATTGCAGCCATGAAATTAAAAGAGGCTTACTCCTTGGAAGAAAAGTTATGACCAACCTAGATAGCATATTCAAAAGCAGAGACATTACTTTGCCGACTAAGGTCCATCTAGTCAAGGCTATGGTTTTTCCTGTGGTCATGTATGGATGTGAGAGTTGGATTGTGAAGAAGGCTGAGCACCGAAGAATTGATGCTTTTGAAGTGTGGTGTTGGAGAAGACTCTTGAGAGTCCCTTTACTGCAAGGAGATCCAACCAGTCCATTCTGAAGGAGATCAGCCCTGGGTGTTCTTTGGAAGGAATGATGCTAAAGCTGAAACTCCAGTATTTTGGCCACCTCATGCGAAGAGTTGACTCACTGGAAAAGACTCTGATGCTGGGAGGGATTGGGGGCAGGAAGAGAAGGGGACGACCAAGGATGAGATGGCTGGATGGCATCACTGACTTGATGGACGTGAGTCTGAGTGAACTCTGGGAGTTGGTGATGGACAGGGAGGCCTGACGTGCTGCAATTCATGGGTTGCAAAGAGTCAGACACGACTGAGCCACTGAACTGAACTGCAACATTTCTCTTCTCCCACACATGCCCTGTCTCTCCAGCAGAACAATCTGAACATTTTTATGTGGTGGCTGTGTTCCAGTGAAAAGTGAAACTATAAAGCCTTTGTGGCTTAGGCTGAGAAGTTGTACAACTCTCATGTTCTGTTGGTCAAAGCAAATCTTAAGACCAGCCCAGATTCAAGAAGAGAGGACACAGGCTCCATCCCTCAGTGAGGCATGCCTGGATGGAAGGAATTGTTGGGGCTGTCTATGCAGACAATATTACACAGATATTATTATCAGTTAAAATGCTCTTAGCTTTAGCAATAGAAGGCCCAAGTAAGCATGGCTTAAACAATACAAATTTATTATATTACAAATAAGAAGTACATAGGTAGAATGGAATGAGAATTGTTTAACTCAGTGTTTTTTTGAAGATAGCATGGACCTAAATTCATTCATCTTTCCATCATGCCATCCTCAGTGTGGATGATAATCCCTCTTGTGATTCCAACATGGCTAGGCTAGTTCCAGGCATCAAGTTGCAACAATATCCAAAGGTCAAAAAGCAAGATGAATGGGGTAGGGGGAGGCAGTGTTCCTCCCTCGTCACTCTTTAGAACAAGGAAACATGTCTCATAAAGCCTTTAAATCCCTTTGACATAATTGCATCATATGCCCATTCCTAACTCAGTAACTCAGAGAAGGCAATAGCACCCTACTCCAGTACTCTTGGCTGGAAAATCCCATGGGCGAAGGAGCCTGGTAGGCCGCAGTCCATGGGGTTGCTAAGAGTCAGACACGATTGAGCCACTTCACTTTTACTTTTCACTTTCATGCATTGGAGAAGGAAACCCACTCCACTGTTCTTGCCTGGAGAATCCCGGGAACGAGGGAGCCTGGTGGGCTGCTGTCTATAGGGTTGCACAGAGTCAGACACTGAAGTGACTTAGCAGCAGCAGCAGCAGCAGCAACTCAGTAACTACTAAGGGAAGAAATACCATGATTGACTTAAGCTAATCAAGATTCACTGCCCACCCATCCCATAGGTATATAGAAAACAGCCTCCCCTGAAGCACATGATTGCCTAATACTAGAACAAAGTCAGAGTTTTATCAATTTCAAGGAAGAAAAATAGGATGCTATACATGTCTGCCAGCAATATTGAATAAAAACAATTAAAAAGTTTAATTCAAATACCAAAAGATCTTCCTATAAATCTTAATAACAATTTACAAAGATTCAATACTTATTTTAAAATTTTATGAATTAAAAATGTGCTTAGGGGAAAATGTTTAAATAAATGAAATAATATCCTTTTGTTATTGATATTGAAAGTTATCTTGGCTATTTATAGGGAGATGGGAGCTTAGAAATAAGAGACAAGAGGATTGCCAGGTGGTCTAGTGGTTAAGTAGTTAAGTTTTTATGTCCTCACTTCCAAGGGTACAGGTTCAATCTTTGGATGTAGAACTAAGATCCCACAAGCCATGCAGCACAGCTGCAAAGTCCCTATAAGTTTTCCTGAGAAGTTTCTCTCAGGGAGGCTTTGGATTACGTTCTGGTGTCAAGAAGGCGTAAGTAGCAAAGCAAAAGAAATATCAGAGCTAAACTGTTCTGCCATGTTCAGTCATCATCTTGGGGCCCATACTTTACAGAACTGCCTCTGCAGAGCACAGTTGTGTGGAGACAGGAAGTCAAGAACCAATGGCTATTTATTTCACCAGTGGGACCACAGGCTCTCCCAAGATGGCCCAACACTCTCAGAGCAGCCTCGGAATTGGGTATACCCTCTGTGGAAGGTAAGGAGGAAAACTGGTTGTTTTTTTTTCTTTGAATTATACCCTGAGCTGCCAACACGTATATCCAATTGCCTAGTTGGCACCTCTACTTGGACGGCTATTAGCTATTTCCAATGAAACATCTACAAAATAGAACTCTCAATGTCTTAATTCAGGAAATTGTACCATCTAACCAGCTGGTCAAGCAAGAACTTAGAAACTGACCTTGATTCAATCACCCAACAGCATGTCTGGCTCCTTCTCCTTTTGGCCATGTAAATTTGTCCACCCAGAAAGGCCTTCCAAGGTGTCCTAAAACTATCACATTACCCTATTTCATTTTCCTCATAGCACTTATCACTATTTGAAATTATGATATCTACTTATATACTTACTCACTATCTATCTCCCTAAAACAAGGGCAGAAATCTGGTCTTCCTTGCCCTCTGCTATAGAACAGTGTCTATCATATAATATTTGCTCAGTAAATAGTTGTCACTTCAGTGGACAAACTCAGAAAACCATGCCAAACCCAGACTCCCACTCTACTCTCAGACTACCTAAGATTCTGAAAAGTCCTCTAACAAGAATGAGAGGTGGTGCCGCTCATCCAGCCGTGGGGCTTCTTTCGACCCTTCTCCATAGCCATTGAGGTTCCAAGGCAAGGCCGTTCCTTAAGGACACAAATTTGTTTACTTTCCTGTTTCTTTGTTTTATTTCAGCTTGGTCTGTCTTGTTGCTTCCCCATATCACTTAGGTATTGGCTAGACCTGAAGTCCACAGATATCATATGGAACATGTCTGACACTGGCTGGATCAAGGCTGCCATTGGCAGTGTGTTTTCCTCCTGGCTTCAAGGAGCCTGTGTCTTTGTGCATCGGATGGCCCAATTTGACACCGATACTTTCCTGGATGTAAGTCACTACTTCAAATTACATATAGTTAGGTTTCTCTCATCTTTCCCAAACCATAGGGACATGATTCATCAGAATGCAGGACTTCTTGGGCTTATGAAAATCATTTCTTTTTTAAGAAGTAAAGTCTCCAGAGACTTGGCTTTAAAATGTATCTAACAGAGTGAAGAAGGAACACCCACAATGCTCTTAAGCATTAGAACCCCTTTTGTGCTTCAAATTGTTCAGGATTTACTAATATCACTAAATCAGTGGCCACCTGAGAGTCTGGTTCTAAATAACAGATTAAGTCTCAGTTCAGTTCAGTTCAGTTGCTCAGTTGTGTCCGACTGCCTGAGAGTCTGGTTCAAGTAACAGATTAAGTCTCAAGTCTAAATAAATCTTTGGTTTCTGTTTCAGTGAAACAAAGACAATAGTTGATAAATCCAAACTCCTGTGTAGAGGAGATTGAAGGTGGTGTCACCTTTCTCCCAAAGTAGCACCTTTCATTCTCCCTCCACCCTGTGCTTCTCACTTTGCTAATTCTCAGAACCCAATATTCTTCTTGAAACCAGGCACATCCATCCTTCTCAGCCAGCAATAGCTAGAATGAGATATCAGATGGCTCCAGTTTCTTTAGCCTTTAGAAAAATGTGATTCAAAGTCAATTATTTTTTAACCCCATGAATGATCAATCAAGTTTAACAAAATACTTATTATTAAAAACACCACACCTGTGTGTGATTAAAAGCTATGCTCACCTGTTATTTTGCCAACTGGTTTGACGACATGGTTTGTGAGTTTTCACAGAAATTTAGAGTAACATAAGAACTTGGGTCTCTGCATCAGATTTGTAAAGTGACTTGAAGTAGATAAGTTAATTTTACAGCTTTAAAACCAACATTTATAAAATAAGAATATTATTTACAAAATATTCTCTTTCATGAAATATTAAATGTGTTATAATATGTAAATAGAAATATTGAATAACACATTAATATAACATCACATATAATTATATATAACATTATTAGTATTCTTATTTAGTATATTCAATGAGACAAAATGAGAATAAATATTAAAATAAAATATTCTTTTTATAAAATATTAAATGTGTAAGATTTAAGTATCTTATATGTCATTGACAAATTCTATATTAATATAATGTTGATATATATGTTTCATGTAATATTAAATACAAATATTAAAATTGTTCTCATTCAGTTGCTAAATTGTGTCTGAACCTTTGCTACCACACTGACTGCAGCATGTCAGGCTTCCCTGTCCTCCACTATCTCCCACAGTTTGCCCAAACTCATGTTCATTGAGTCAGTCATATTCTCTAACCGTCTCATCCTATGACACCCTTTTCTCCTTTTGCCTTCCATCTTCCAGCATTGAGGTCTTTTCCAATGAGTTTTCTCTTCACATCAAATGGCCAAAGTATTGGCACTTCAGCTTTAGCATCAGTCCTTCCAATGAAATCTCAAGGTTGATTTCCTTTAAGTGTGACTGGTTTGATCTGTTTGCTGTCCAAGGGACTCTCAAGAGTCCACAATTTGAAAGCATCAGTTTTTCAGCACTCAGCCTTTTATATGGTCCAACTCTCAGATCCATACATGACTACTGGGAAAACCACAGATTTGACTAAATGGACCCTTGTCAGCAAAGTGATGTCTTTGCTTTTTAAATATGTTATCTAGGTTTGTGATAGCTTTCCTTCCAAGAAGCAAGTGTCTTTTAATTTCATGGCTGCATCACAATTTGAAAGCATCAGTTTTTTAGCACTCAGCCTTTTATATGGTCCAACTCTCACATTCATACATGACTACTGGAAAAACCATATTTTTGACTATATGGACCTTTGTCGGCAAAGTGATGTCTTTGCCTTTTTAATACATTGTCTAGGTTTGTCATAGCTTTCCTTCCAAGAAGCAAGTGTCTTTTAATTTCATGGCTGCAGTCACCATCCACAGTGATTTTGGAGCCCAAGAAAATAAAGTCTTTCACTGTTTTCATTGTTTCCCCATCTATTTGCCATGAAGTGATGGGACCAGATGCCATGATCTTAGTTTTTTTAATGTTCCGTTTTAAGCCAGCTTTTTCACTCTCCTCTTTCACTCTCATCAAGAGGCTCTTTAGTTTCTTTTGCTTTCTGCTGTTAGAGTGGTATCATCTATATATCTGAGGTTATTGGTATTTTTCCATGAGATGATCGCATGTCAATGAAAGAAAAGAGGAGGTTGTAGACATCAGCTCCAGTCATTGCCTTTAATTAACCACTGCTGATATTTTGTTTTTCTCCATCATCCAGACGCTTACCACTTATCCCATCACGACCCTTTGCAGTGCTCCCACCGTGTACCGGATGCTTGTGCAAAAAGACCTTAAGAGGTATTTGGGCAGAAATCTCATTTGAATCACAAACAAAAGTTATAATCCAGCAACACAGATCTCCCCTTTTCAGTACAATATAGTTTCTCAGTCTCACCATTACTGACATTTTGAACCAAATAATTCTGTGTCATGGAGTGATGTCCTTGGCTTTGTAGCATTCTACCTGGCCTCTACCTACTATTAATCTATGTCAGTAGGACTTCCCTCTCCATCAGTGGTGATCAAAAATGTCTCTAGACACTACCAAGAGTCTCCTAGAGGGCAACCTCCCACCCCTGGCCCCCAACATCCCCAGTTTAAGAATCACTGGGAAACCCTCTAGGAACAACAGAACATTTTTCCAGAGACAATAAGAGTTCTGTAATCCCAATGCTTTCATCACCCCTGCCATACACACACACACACACACACACACACACACACATCTATATTTATACTGCCTTGAAGTTAATAAAGTCTTATGACTTAAAGCTTATATTCAACTTAGCCAAATCACCTGAACATTAGGTGAAGTTGCAAAGTATATTTATTTAACTAACATGAATTTAATACATAAGGAGAGAAAGGAAGAAAAATTTAAGTCATTACAGTCACCTGCTTCTCCCCTAAACCTGGACCCTTCAAGGACAAAACAAACAGAAAAAAGGCATCCTTTGTTCCCCAAGGTGTGGATGTCTAGGAGAGAGATAGCTATGAGAAACAATAAAGGAGACATGAATCTTCCCTTTTCCTAATCAACTCCTTGTGGCCCTCAGAATGTGAACGTCTTGCTCAAATTTTAAGATTAATTCAAGGACTTCTATTCTGAATAGGCACAATTCATATTCTACCAAACCCTCCCTCCCATTATGGACCTCACTATGTTAGAATTGAGCTGTTCCAAGCTTTCTCACCTGAACTTGGTTGGGCAATTGAGTAGTAAGCCACTGGTTAAAAGCTCACACTACAAAGTCAAACAGGCGAGACTCTGCTCCTAATAGTGAATCTCAATCACTCAAGAGGACCTTGCTAAGGCCCCCTTAGCTCCATCCATAAGAGTGTTTAAGAGCCACCTCGTGGGTTGTGGTAAGAATTCAACAACAGCAACATGTTTGGTGAATGAGATACTTGACAAGTGATAAGTGTAGAGTACAGATTATTCAACTCTGCTCTTTATCATTTGGGAGGGCTTGGGCAAGTGCTTTAACTTTTTTCAACCTCAATGTTTTCATCTGCAAAACAGAGTTTGTGAAGATTATGAGAGCGCTCCACAAGCCCTTGTAACATCATAAATGTTCAATTAATATTAGCTGCCATATTTCTTGGCTCTTAATAAGTGCTTAATATCATTATTAGCATTTTCTCCAACATTTTCCTCTCTTAAATAACCTGCTAAAATGTAAACTCTACCAAGAAACTGTTTTAATCATAACATACCCCATGTGCCTAGAACAACGTCTGACAAGAGTAGTTGCTCAACAAATATTCTTTGAATGAATTTTCCTAAGACTTGCCCTTCCTCATTCTTTGCTTGTTTCCAATGTCCTAGTTATCTGGCAATGAAAGCCACTCATGTTTTGCTCCCCAAAGACCCTAGTGAAACTCTCTCTCCAGATATAAATTCAAGAAGCTGCGGCATTGCTTGACAGGAGGGGAGCCACTCAATCCAGAGGTGCTGGAACAGTGGAAAGTGCAAACTGGATTGGAGCTGTATGAAGGCTACGGACAGACAGAAGTGGTATGTTTAATGGACAAAGTTTAGCCTTTCAACCCCAGGACTGTCAACTCAGCCCCTGAAGTGTTCCCATCATGCTCTAAATTGTGATGGTATTTCCTAAAACTTCTAAATTGCCCAACTAGGTTTGACTGAAGGGGAATTATAATTATTCTTGGCTTTCCTGCCTCTTTCTCACACAGGCTAAGTCTCAGAGGTGTTAGAGATTGAAGAGGTTCAAAATTGAATAGCTCGTCTTTCCAATGCACTGGAAAGGACCCCAGAGAGTCCCAGTCGGGCTTAATAGAACTTAAGGTGCACTTAATGCTACTCAACCAAAAGGAGTGATTTTCAAAGTATAGTCCCCAACCAGCGATATCAATAGCACCCATGAATTTGGTAGAAATACAAATTCTAATACCCCGGCCTCTCCCTGACCTATGAATGATAAACTGTGATGGAGCCCCAGCAATGTGTTTTAACTGATACATACTCAAGTTTGAGAACTAGTAGTCTCAAATAATATATTTTAGAAGATGAGCTTGAATACTTGAAAAATCAGTCAAAACTGGGTCTTGGATTTCATTGTCATGATATATTAATAGCTACAGAAAATGAATTTTTACATAGTGACATAAAATATATTCTCTTAATAGGGAATAATTTGTGCCAATCAGAAAGGACAAGAAATTAAACCTGGCTCAATGGGGAAAGCAGTACTACCCTACGATGTCCAGGTGGGTAATACCCAACTGGTTCAACAAAGAAGAGAGACTATTTCAGATTTTTGCTATTCATTACACAACTATTACTAACCCATTTTCATTTTGTGAAAAGAAAGTTTTCGGTCCCTAAATTGTTTCTTTCATTCTAGATTATAGATGAAAATGGCAACATCCTACCACCTGGAAAAGAAGGGGAAATTGCCCTCAGGCTAACATCTACACGACCCTTCTGTTTCTTCTCTGAATATGTGGTACAAGAATGTAGAACTTGAATAGACTTTAATAGAAAAGGTGGTATAATAGGGAGTCATATAGACTTGGGTCCAAACTTCATATCCCACATGCTTTGCTATGTAACTTTGGACAAGTCACAAAATCCAAGTCTATTTCATCAGCTGTAAAATGAAAAAGAAATATATATTCTCTCTCTTCTAAGGATTTTGTAAAGATTAAACTCTATGTGAAAGAAACCAGCTACTTTGGTTGTCCTCAGAAAGGACACCTTGATAGGCTTTAGGGGGTGGGAGGAGGTAGATATGTGGTGCCATGGGTGGCATAGATAATATTTTTTATTATACTCTTGTATTATTTTGTATTCTTTATCAGGAACTACCTTAATTTTTTTTAGAAATAGAATATGAAATGTACTAGTCACTGCATGGGTCCATACCCCTTCTTCTATTCTGATCAAACTAATCCCCAGTGTCATGTTTGATCCATAGGACAATCCAGAGAAAACTGCTGCCACCATGAGAGGGAATTTTTACGTCACTGGAGACAGAGGAGTGATGGACAGCGATGGTTATTTCTGGTTTGTTGGCAGAGCTGATGATGTCATCATATCCTCTGGGTATGTACATTTGGTACTTTTAGAAGGTCACAGTTTACCAGAGAAATCTTCTACTTAGGTGTAGATATCAAAGGTTTCTTTTCCCCTTCTAGGTACCGTATTGGGCCATTTGAAGTGGAGAGTGCACTAATTGAGCACCCAGCGGTTGTTGAATCAGCTGTTGTCAGCAGTCCAGATCCAGTCAGAGGAGAGGTAGTATGAATGTCACTAATTAAAGTGGCCATCTTGTATTTTCAAGTTGCCCATCTAACCACTTTAAAGAATGAATCAAAAGTAGTCATGTAATACTCATTATGAGACATACACACGGCAATACGTACTAGGCAATCAATTTTACAAGTAAGTTGTGTACCAAAGGGAATGTTTTAAGATTCTTTTAGTAGCAAATGACAGAAACTCAACTCAAACTGACTTATATTTCTTAAAAAAAAAAAAAGAATCTATTGGCTCACACATCCAAGGGTCCATGTGATGTCAGCAAAACTTAGTCTGTCTCTATTTCTTGGTCTGCTGTTCCTTATGTTGGCGCTATTTGGGCAGGTTCTTCCCACCTGATGGTAACAAACTCCAGATATACTTAAAAAATTACATCTTAACAACCCCAGGAAAGGAGACAGCTTTTTGCTGTCTTTGCAAAGACTCTTTGCTGTCTGGCTCGACCGGGATCATATGCCAGTCATTGGACATAGGAGTTAGTGTCAACCCCATCAGAGAGGTAAAGTAATCCTGCATAGGCAAATCAGGGTGCTGTTACTGAAAAGGGAAGACCAGATACTGCACAAGCAAAAGCAGATTTTACTATATGTATGATTGTTGTGAAATTCAGACTATACTTTTCACAAACAGTTCAAATAAGAGGTTGTGACCAAGTTCCCATACAAATCCCACAATCCTAATTAAGACCCAATGAAAGGGACTTCAGGGAATGACAAAAGTAGCCTTAGTTTTTGATGTTCAGTTACTCAGTTGTGTCTGACTCTTTGGGACCCCATGGACTGCAGCACGCCAGATTTCCCTGTCCTTCACTATCTCTGAGAGTTTGCTCAAAATCAGATCCATTGAGTCAATGATGCCATCCAACCATCTCACTCTCTGTTGCCCCCTTCTCCTCCTGCCTTCAATCTTTCCCAGCATCAGAGTCTTTTCCAGTCAGCTGGTTCTTCCCATCAGGTGGCCAAAGTATTAGAGCTTCAGCTTCAGCATCAGTCCTTCCAATGAATATTCAGTGTTGATATCTTTTAGGATTGACTGGTTTGATCTCATTGCTGTCCAAGGGACTCTCAAGAGTCCTCTCCAGCTCCACAATTTGAAAGCATCAGTTTTTTAGCACTCAGCCTTTTATATGGTCCAACTTTCACATCCATACATGACTACTGGAAAAACCATATTTTTGACTATATGGACCTTTGTTGGCAAAGTGATGTCTTTGCTTTTCAATATGTTGTCTAAGTTTGTCATAACATTCCTTCCAAGAAGCAAGTGTCTTTTAATTTCATGGCTGCAGTCACCATCCACAGTGATTTTGGAGCCCAAGAAAATAAAGTCTTTCACTGTTTCCATTGTTTCCCCATCTATTTGCCATAAGTGATGGGACCAGATGCTGTGATCTTAGTTTTTTGAATGCTGAGTTTCAAGCCAGCTTTTTCACTCTTCTCTTTCACCTTCATCAAGAAGCTCTTTAGTTCCTCTTTGCTTTTTGCCATTAGAGTAGTGTCATCTGCATATCTGGGGTTATTAATACTTCTCCTGGCAATCTTGATTCCAGCTTGAGCTTCATCCAGCCTGGCATTTCCCATGATGCACTCTGCATATAAGTTAAATAAGCAGGGTACAGCCTTTACAGATTCCTTTCCCAATTGGAACCAGTCAATTGCTCCATGTCTGGTTCTAACTGTTGTTTATTGACCTGCATACAAGTTCTCAAGAGGCAGGTAAGGTAGTCTAGTATACCCATCTCTTTTAAGAATTTTCCACAGCTCAGTTGTGTCCAACTCTTTGTGACCCCATAGACTGTAGCCCACCAGGCTCCTCTGTCTATGGAATTCTCCGGCCAAGAATACTGGAGTAGGTTGCCATTTTCTTCTCCAGGGGATCTTCCTGACCCAGAGATCAAACCCAGGTCTCCTGCATTGAAGGCAGATTCTTTACCATCTGAGCCACCAGGGAAGCTCCAGCCTTAGTTCTAGGAGGAAGTCAAACAGTATGGAAGAGAGAATTTTCTTTTCTTCATGGAAGTTTCCTATATACTCTATGTCGAAATTTCAAAAACACTTTGCTTATCAGCATTCTCCCACATCTCTTTCTGTATTCTTGGCTCAAATTATACATGACTTTCTGTGGATCCCATACTCATACCTCCAGCATCACCTCCATGATCAATGGATCCTGTTGTCCAAAATACTTTTCTCCTGTCACCAAATTCTCCTTCTCTCAATATAACTAACTTATTTCAGCTGAATATCAGAAGTAAACATGAATTAGAATCAATGTATGAATTGTGAATAATTTATATGCACCTCAGTAATTATCTAGTTAGTGGGTTTTAAATACTATTACAAGGAGAAGCAAAAAATATCAGGTAAGAAAGACTTTTTATAGTAGATCAGTCCTCTCTGAGTCCATCTCTCAACATACACACTTTCTCCATCAGGCCTCCTCAAAAACCTCTCAAAACACATATTCTCTAAACCTCCAATAATCCTCTACTACTTCTTAACTATGATGTCACTAGTCCTGTCAATCAAGGACTGCCTATTTATTTTTTTATTATTTTTTTATTATTTTTTAAATGGTTATGTACCTTTTATTTTTTAATTAATTTTTATTTTTTTAGTTTGTTTTGCTTTACAATACTGTATTCGTTTTGCTACACATCGACAT